>CAWUHX010000444.1:0-75925 GCA_963922205.1 Romanomermis culicivorax
AAGCAGTGGTATCAACGCAGAGTACTGACAGTTTAGACAACATGGGACGGTTTGGTCGGTTAGGACAGTTTAGGCAACATGGGACGGTTTGGTCGGTTGAGACTGTTTAGACAACATGGGACGGTTTGGTCGGTTTGGACAGTTTAAACAGCATGGGACAGTTTGGTCGGTTAGGGCAGTTTAGGCAACATGGGACGGTTTGGTCGGTTAGGACAGTTTTGGCAACTGGGACGGTTTGGCCAGTTTGAACTAACCGTCCTAACCGTCCCGTCTAAAAATAATGCGGGATGTGATAAATTTCTTTCATTTGGACGGTTAGGACGGTTAGGATTTTATGTTTTTGCATATCACAAACTTACCTATTCATTTTCTCTACTCCTTTTTTTGATTGTTTGTGTTATCCCATTGACTGAACTTTTATTTTACACTCCATTTTTCCATAATTCTATGTTTTTGACTCTTGTCTTTCAAATTCTTCACTTCATTTTATACTCCTGTTTTCTTGTCTCATTCCATCATAATCTATCATCTCCATCATTCACACCTTTCATACTGCTGAAATAACATTTTAATATTTTGTCAAACTTATAACACTGCAAAAAAAAATTAAAAATATTATAATGTTTCACTGAAGGATAGCATGGCTGTCAAGGATGTCCAAATTGATCCTGCATCATCCTTGTGATTCTGCCGAAGTGAAAATTCATCTATGTGAGCTGCTAATCTTTCCATACTTTTGAGACCGTGCATGGCAGAGATCCGTTGTTTAAGTAGCCCCCATAAGCCTTCAATGGTGTTGGTATGCGTGCCATCCGAGGTGACGAATTCCTTGTTGTGCAATACCACTTTATGATTATATCCTAACTCGTGCAAATTATTATATGTCGCAAGTCTATCTTGATAAATCGTAACATTTTTAGGAATATGCTTCTCAATTTTCGGCATCAGAATTTTGCGGGAGTTAGTAGGTATGTACACATTTTCGATTGTTCCGTTGCACAATACCAAAAACCAGTGCTGTTCGTTTGCTTGTACCTCTTCCATTCTTGGCTTTTTTGCCAAAAAATGATTCGTCTATCTCAACTTCATGATTATTTTGTGCAAGAAACACGTCTTCATCAAAAACTAAAGGTTTCTTGATCATCATCTGTGACAGCATATTGCGAAACTTTTCATACCATTCTAAGATGGTTGAATAGCCTATGTCCGATCCAATCATACGTTTTGCCAAGTAAGCAGGAATATCATTAGAAAAAAATATAGCAACCAGTCCATTTCCCAAGCCAGTGGCGCGCACAAAAAGTGAAGAGTGTCTTATTGTGGTCTGCGTTTTACAGCCATTACAATTCCAAACATAACCGTCTGTTGTTTGACTTTTGACTACTTGTTTCATCTGCTGATGGCATTTCTCACAAAGCATCTGTCTCTTCAACAGATTATGATGCCGTAAAAATTCAATTGTTGAATCATTTTTTTGCTATTTCACAAATTTTTGACACATTCATCCTGAAGTAGACTTAATAATAAAAATTTCATGTTGATCACAGAAAAAAGATAAGTTTCAAACAATAAAATTAATGGCATGATGAAAAACTCACTAATATGACGAAACTTTATTCAATGGAAACGTGTATATATGTAAAAGGTAGGAACCATCAAAAGCAAACTAAAAAATCAACTCAAAACTCAAAAACTCAGAAACCAAAACTCAAAACTCGCAACTCAAAAAATATGAAGGAACATCGAAACAACTTTTCCAATATGACTTGGTCTACTTATTATGAAGCAGTACTGGTACCAGCAACTGCTGTTTCATCATTTTCTTGTTCTTGATCTCGATTTTCATCAATTTTTTTCATGATTGCCTTGTAATAAGAAGGCCAATCCATATCTGTAATTCCACTATACGGTGGGTTTTGACTGATATCTTTTCCATACTGCGTTTCATATGTACAACAGGGAACTTTGATTTCCATGAACAGTGCTGATGAAATTTTTTCTGACGGAGCTTTTATGAAACAATGGGTAGCATTTCCGTGGAAACAAATTTTTTTATAGTAACCCATGAATCCATTTTCGTTTTCTTTAAATTTGCCAAGTGAATGCAAGGAAGTTGCACATTGGACAGATCGTAATTTCCGATTTTTTTGAAGGAGCATGCGAGCCGTCACAAATCGCCCAGGAGACTGAACAAGTGTCTCACGTAAATCTGGCTCATTTGCTTCGTAAATGGCAGTCGAGAAAGCTGCTGCATTGATTGTTGATGGCACATCTGTATTAAGAAACAGGGAAGCTCGGTAGGAATTCGTTTGTTTTCTAATTATTGTAACCAATTCGCAAGCATGTAGAAATGTTGTCTTTCCAATTTCAATGGGTATGTTTCCATCATGGATCCTGATGAAATGAAAAAGCATGTAAAAAACAATTCACAATTATAGTTAGGAGCTAAAAAACATCCCACCCATTTTTCTCCAGAACTCATTTAAGCTCATCAATCTTGATGAAACTTTTTCAGTAGTACTGCAAAAGAACGGAAATTGTTGATAAAAACTCCAATTTAAAATTATGCATGAGGAAGCACAGTGAAATTATGATCGACATGTGCACCCAAAAAATATAGTATTTTTTGACCAATTTGTATTCAATATGCAGGGACTGTAAACATAACTCAGCTTTTCTAGAGTCTGTTACATGTTTTTAAACTGCCTTATTCTTAGTTCTGTTGAAAACTGCCTTTTTATCCTCTGATCCATTATTCAAAAGTCCCTAGCCAACAGAATGAATTACTAATTCTCTCATATCTCATTATTTGCAATAGTATTACATTCTTACCCCAATGTGTGCAAAATTGAGTATTTGCAAATATGGTTGAGAATGGCCAGTCTCAAACTGTTGTCAATGTCTTTGCTTGCTGTCAAGTCCTGTGGAATATTGACGTTTTTGCCACTATTGTGCAGTAAAACGCCTTCAGCTTCATGAAAAATAGATTCTTCTTGTTCTTTTTCAATTAAACGCAATGCTTGAAGTTCTTCCAAAGCATCAGCATCCAATGTGTATGACTTCTGTACGGCGCCATGATGCTGATCAAAAACATAAGATAAGCACTTTAATGGCCATTCATTGCCACATGCCGAAACAACGTCAGTGAACTGTTCTTTTTTAGAATCCAAATAAGGTGCGACAGAAATCTGCAGGAATCTGTCAGCCAAACCATCACTAACGGAACAAATCTTCTGGAATAAATTGCAAAACGGTTCGGGCTGGGTTGACCCGGCGATGGAAAAAAATATATCGGAAACATCCATGGTATCTTTGGAACCAAAGGCTTTTGATATACCAGCACCCGAATAAAAACTGTTCAAAATAAACCTTTCCATTTTTTATCGTTTCCACCGCCAACAGCTTGAGCTAGTATGGCTCCAAATTCATCTGAAGCCCATAATAAAGAGCCATTGGTTTCAGTTAGGGCTCTCATCAATACAGCTTTCATAAAATCTTGATACATTATTTTGCCGATTTTCTTTTGTTTCTGCAAAGTTGATAATGGATCCAATAAATATTTCGAAAATGCTTGGGATTTACCCCCTCCACTTTGGCAAATCGAAATTAAAAATAACGTCGGCTTCATTGAGTATTCTGAATCGGCGATCTTGAAAATACAGTAAAGATCAGAAAGTGCATATACATTACTATGGTCTTTTTTCAAAGTGATCCTTGGAAAGAATGAAACGAGAAGAGAAAAAAGAAAGAAAGATAATAAAACAATCGACTTAAGTGACAAAAACAGGAAAGGACAAGAGTAAACAGGATAAAGAACAAATGGAAAGAAATAAACAAAAGAAAGAAAAATACAGAATGGGAAAAAAAAGAAAGATAATGATAGAGAAAAAAGATTAAAATTATTAGAAGAAGAAAGAAAAAATGGGATGGATAGAAAGAGTAGCAAAAAGTGAAGAACAACAAGAACATAAGAGAGAAGTGCACTAGAGAAAAAGATAAAGAGAAGATTTTTACGAGTTTTTCTGTCTGTTTCTGTTTATACAATATAAATTTTGCATCAAAATTGAAAAAATTAAAAGTTAGACAGCGTTGAAATTTGCAGTTCTCAGCCAGGCAAAATGCAAGCCTTGCACATACTCGTAATATCATGCTACCTACTTTAATATTTAGTTTCGTGTCTGGTGCCGTCATGATAGATATAGCTGGTAAGAGGTTCGAGAAAATCAATTGCGGCTTCGTATTGTGACGAATAGAATCACGTATCAATAAATCGTTAATCTGAAAAGGCCATTGATAGAAATACTGTATAATGTTCCTGTCTTCTCATTGGTATTGCAATATTTTTTTCTGAATTTCCTTCCTTTTCTTTCTTTTCTTCCTTTGTTTGTTTGATTGTTTGTTTGTTTGTTTGTTTGTTTGTATCTTTCTTTCTTTCTTTCTTTCTTTCTTTCTTTCTTTCTTTCTTTCTTTCTTTCTTTCTTTCTTTCTTTCTTTCTTTCTTTCTTTCTTTCTTTCTTTCTTTCTTTCTTTCTTTCTTTCTTTCTTTCTTTCTTTCTTTCTTTCTTTCTTTCTTTCTTTCTTTCTTTCTTTCTTTCTTTCTTTCTTTCTTTCTTTCTTTCTTTCTTTCTTTGTTTACCTCAGAACATTCAAATAACTTTTCAAAATCGATTTTTTCAATGTAAGCCCGAATAAAAGCAGCAGTGCATTCTTGTTCAAGAATTTGCTTGTCTTTTGCTTTAGCCATAGTAGTGTTACAATAATCAAGGACTACAATTCCCAGCTTAACTTCGCATGTACGGAAAATTATACTAAAAATTTTTTTTGAACTTTCTTATGGTCATTACTGAAATTTGATACAGCGCAGCTGTGCTGTCCAGCCCTGGGGACAGAGCAAAGCTATGCACGTTGTATGCCTCGTTTTGAACAAAAAAGTGTATGAGGAACTTTCCTTGTTGTCTTTTTTCGATATACTTACTAACTATCTTAGAGGTCAACAGCTTTTGTGGTTTTTAACTACACGAACATGGTAAGGTTTCCAACTTTCTTCGCTTCACAGTTGTCTTCCTTAAGAAATACAATTGGTTTTCCATCAGAAAATGTATGTAGCAGATCATGAATTATTATTATTTTTTATAATTTGTTTTTCCGCAAATTTGCCACTATGACGATTATTATATATACAAAAGCAACTAGGCGATGAACAAACTGTACAAAATGACAAAATTTCAGTTTTAACCGTCCTAACCGTCCAACAAAACCAAAATTTCAGTTTTAACCGTCCTAGCCGTCCAACAAAACAGAATTTCAGTTTTAACCGTCCTAACCGTCCAACAAAACAGAATTTTAGTTTAACCGTCCTAACCGTCCAAAGCAGGTAATTTTGTTTAACCGTCCTAACCGTCCAGGTTGAAAAATGTGTAGTGTCTCTGCTCTTTTTTTTCTTGGCCAAGTAGGCAATTAGAGTTGGCCCGAGACATCGCTGTTTCGAGAGCTGCTGTGTTGAGAATCGCTGTTGTCTGTTTAGCCGAATGGGGATGAAACCTTGGCAGTTACGTTGCTGGGGGCGAGGCACTGAGGCCTAATTTCAACTTTCCATTTTATTTTTTGATTTGTATTGAAATTTCTAATGCTTTTCTTGTAGCATACGAATGTGAGAACAACAAAACGTCCCTCAAATGGAAACCGACCTGGTATAAAAACCTTCCTGCTGCCTATCCTTGAAAAACAATAGTTCATCGTTGTTCTATTATATAGGGAAAAAGTTTATCGGTAAAGAAAATTTGATAAACGCGTTGCGAAGAAAAAAAATCGTCATCAACAAGATACGCATAAAATGATGGAGACATAATTATAGATTTCAAATCGGGCAGAAACTTCACACGTGATTTTTCCGTGAAAATGAATACTATTTTGACGACCGAAAATTTGTGCCGCAATACATTTTCGAGCTTCAAATTCTATATACCATAATGACGTATCCTTCTTCAGTCGGCAACGACGTTGACGGCGGCACCGGTTTAAAACCCAGATAGAAGAACGTATGCCTCAAACGGTCGGCCGATTCGTCAGTCGTCGGAAATTCTACATAAATTTCGCGGCAACCGAGTTTTTCTTCGGCTATTTCCAATAAGGCGACAAAACTGAAGAAATCAACAAATCCCGATGATTAAAACCGTACAAAATAAAAAAATTCCACAGTTGAAGTCTGTTCGAGATATGCCAGAATTCCTTCACAAGAAGTCAAGACACAATAAACATTTAAAAATCAAAATTATAATTCTATCCAATAAATACTTTGATTCACAAAAAGTCTTAGCTTCACATCCTGCTTGTTTCGTATATAAAAAGTTTAGTGTAATCATGAAAATTCACCTAAAGACCACGGTACCACTACGACGACAGAATTTTCAGTGCTAACCCATCGAATTTTGAAGATTTTTGATCGCGAAATCAGTTTCTGGTGAAAATATTATGAAAATCGTCTGAGATAAATCATTACACCGATGCTGAATTAAATTTCATATGTATGCAATGCCGTGCGCAGGATTTTTTCATGGGGGACGGACTACATTTTTTTACTGAATAGCCCCAGAAAATGTTGATTTTACGCGATACACTGTGTGCATGCTACCTCAACATGGGGGCGGCCGCCCCCGCCCCCCCCCCCCCCCACCTTGTGCACGCCCCTGTATGTATCTAAAATAAACACCCGTCAAATTTACCAAAAAACTGCAGGCAACGTTCCCCAGAACTTCGTAATTTTTCTCATAAAAAATCAATATGATCAGTAATTTTCCGCAATACAATTCGTGGATGAGTTGAAAATTCAAAAAACTGACTTCAACCTTGCGTATAGAAGCCATACATGTAATTGGGAGGGAAGTGCTATGGGAACCCCACCCCCCCCCCCCCAGAAATCGTTGACCATATGGCTAGCCATTGGGCGACCGCCCCGCCCCCCAGGATTTTCCAATCCTATGGCTAGCCACAGGGTAGCCCTAGAGACCCCCGTACTTTTAGTCGGAAAAATGTCAATTTTTTGATGAAAAATGTCAATTTTTGAACAAAAAATGGTCAAAAACGTTAATTTTCTCGGCGCTTCGCGCCATAAATACATTTTTTATCATTTTTTAGACAAAAATTATTTTTTGTGAACTGTTTTCCGGACCTTTTTCGTGAAAAAATCGAATTTTTTCCTTCAGGGACACCTCCCCCAAGATTTTGGGAATTACTGACCCCCGGCCCCAAAAAAGTCGCCCAACCCCCCCCCAGACTTCGGGGCTCCGTTACATGTATGATACAAGCTAGTCTAGTAAAACCAATTCGTTAAGCAGATATATCCAAAATTTGCGTTGAAGAAGGAAACAAATTAACATTACGGAAAAGTGAACGCATACCGTTATAACAAAACTTTTTCGAAATCGTGACTTCTCAAAAGTAACAAAAAATTTAGATAATCGAGTTTTGGAAATTCTTTCGCAAAAACAATTTTCGTGAAAGTTCAGAAAAAAATTAGGAAACTGGTCAAGGTTTCAGCAGAAAATTATCAAATTTCATATCAACAGATCAAAGAATGACTTTCTCAGCTAAAATCAAAGGCATTTGATGATCATTACTGAGTCAAACAAAATCGAAATGCGAAAAATACGAATAAAATTTTTTGAAAAATAAAAAAAATAGATGATTGTCAAGAATCCGTCTGGCAAACAACGGAAATAAGTGATTTCATCTGGGAAACGAGAAAAAATGATTCCAAAGAATCGTCAAAATGGCTCAGAAATCGAGTGCATCAGTGAATAACTTACAAATTTGTTTATATGAAAAATGCGCAAATTAAAGTTGAAAAATACAACGGAAAATCACCTCTCTTTAGTTAATTCGCTCAAACTAGTCGACGAAACCGTGATCAAGAGCCTTCTACCGGCCATAAACGTCGTCTCCCAACGTATTTCGCCTTCGCCCGTGTCGAAAACAAAATCGATCGGCACTTCGCCATCGTTGTTCAATTTTACATTCTTTTACATGAAGAAATTGTTAATTAGTTGAAATTCTAGAATAATCGGATTAAAAAATGCAGTAAACTTACAAAAAATGACACCAAATTCAAACCACCGTCATTTCCAAGTATTTTTCTCGACGACGACGAAAAATTTTCGAAAAATATTTTTTCATTTTTCGACGACGAAATAGTAGTATTAAAATCACGATTTATATTATTTAAGGCGCCCAATAAATTTGGACACACAGGGGGCTCTTGAACGAACAACCCCACACCGTTGCCCTCTGTGCAGCAGCGGATTGTGTACACTTCGACGGCGTGGGGGACATCAGGAACAGTACGGAGGTTCTGCGTCGATGGACAAGGAACGAGAGCGGGAACGACGTTGGCAACAAATTCTGAAAATAAGAAAAATTGGATATAACATGCACGAATTTGAGGAAAATCATAGAAACCTGTGCCGAACAGACAAATTTCTACACATTTTTCATGATTCTATCAATGGAAATACCGAAAATTGTCTTTGACACTAATGGCTCGTCTGTTTTGACTGAATCTGAACTTCGGACACTCATTCAATCCACAAAATTTGGCTAGAATGTTCAAGGTCTTCGTCTCAGAAATAGAACATCGCTTAAAAAATTTTGTCGGAATAAAATAACAAATTCTACAGACGAACCTCTATGATCACGAAATTTGCCTCGATCGATACCAACTTATTCATTTGTTAGACTTAGAAGCGTCGGAGCTACGTAGGCAGGCGCGACGCAACCGTCTCGTTAATCTCTTTTCGAAGATTCTACGTACTTATAATTTTATAAGACGGGTGTGAAATTTCAACTGCACGGATTTCATACAAGGACCTGGATTCCCTGGTTAGATCACCCTCCTATTAACGTTTTCAATTACGTATATCTTATAACGTGCGCGTGTTAAATGGATGTAAACCAGCTTCAAAATACCGTTTGTGAAAAGATGACCTACACCAAAGTAACGTGAACTACAGCGTTTTCCGTGCCATTTACCTAAAGGCCCTGTCATACCTCACCGCGCGGCGCCGGTTGTTCCATTCATACTAAAAAGCGGCGCCGCGCGGTGCCGCCTCTGAAGTATGAATAGGTTTTTGTAATTTTTGCGGCGCCGCGCGGCGCCCTATCAGGTTTCAACTAAACCAATACACATTTTTTGAGAAGAGCAAAATCCAAAAGTAAAAAAGCGGCGCCGTACGGCGCCGCCTGTTAGTATGAATAGGACAACCGGCGCCGCGCGGCGCCGGCCGGTACCGCGCGGCGCCGTGCGGTGAAGTATGACAGGGCCTTAACTTAATTCTAAGGCGCTCATTTATACTTGCTTTCTCCGACGGAACGGATCGTCAACAGCTTGAAACGGTCAGCTGAAAATCCACTTTCGGTCAGAAAGAATAACCGCAATTTCCCGGAAACGACCCAGGGTGACCTCCAACCGAAACGAGCGGAACTAAAATTCCACTTTCGTTCTGTAGTGTTCCATAGATTACATTCCGTTCCGTCGGAAAAAGCATGTATAGGAGTGGAGCGGAGCCACGCGGGCGGGAACGCAGTGCCCTTACTGTCAGCCCCCTTCGAAACTACGTCATGCTGATTGCCAGTGTACAACTTTCACTTTACACTTCGACGTTCACATCACACCCGCTGTATTTACCTAACACGCTAAAAAACTAGCCAGCCTGCATTGCCTACATCCATACGCCATAATGCGAAATTCAGGGGTCGCTATGCTGCATAAGTACCGGTAATTAAACCATTTTAGCAGAGTGCCCCATGTGGAGGGGTATGATCGGGTATTACCCCTACCTAGTGCTCCACACCGGGTACCCGGGTCAATTTTCTGAATGAAACCCGGGTGCTACCCGGGTACCCGGGTCTCAACAAGATATTGTACAAACGGAATATTTATATACTATTACCTGTATTTATGTGCAGTTACACTGAATGGACGTATTTTCCTTTATTAATTCAGTGCATTTACCTGCTCAACGTGTTAACAAGGCCACTTATGGCTCTCAAAAAGCCACTGTAGCGTATTTTTAGCAACAAAAAATCTATGTGTTTTGACAATGAAGGACGAGACGGAAATATAAAAAAAGTCTTCGAGAAATTGCCTGTGTGAAATATTGGTACTCGATACAGCATAAGAAAACAATAAAAGTTGGAGAGATGCATACATCATACATGTATAAGATTGAAGACTGAAGAGGCATAAAAACCGACGATGATGAACCAGTAGAGAGGGTTAAACCCGGACCTAGTGGGATATCTAGCTTGGAAATGGATTCATCAAATAGTCAAGATGCGTGACTAGGTCACCACAATTTGCTTAAAAATGTAAGAAATTTTGAAATATTTATTTTCTTCAAACGAAAGAAAAAATTTTTTTGAAAAAAAATTTGTTTGAAGAAAATATGTTATTAGTTTTTCCTAGCTTTTGTTTAGTAGCACTTTGCAAGGCTCATGCCTCAACATTTATGAGTTTTCTGAAAATTTTCATGAAGTGCGTTCATTCACTGACTTTTTAAATACTTGCATATAGAATCCGAGTACCCGAAATACCCGGGTACCGTAAAGACGAGGTACCCGGGCCCTAGAATTTTTAAAGTGTGAAGCACACCTAAAGTTCTTAAATCGATCACTAGCTGCATAATTTTGAGAAAAATGACGTGTTTAGTGGACATTTACCTATAAAGAAATTTGGCCCGGGTAGCTATATAAAAAATTTGCTTTGCCCAGGTATGGGTTTTTGGGTTGGAAAATTGGGCATTTTTGGGTTTTTGAGTTTTCTAAGAAAAAAATCATTTTCTCCATTTTGTTCAAAAATACAAGTTTCTTCCTGATTTAACAATAAATTGAGAGTCGGTCCAACTTTTGTAAGTGCAATGCAGTCTCTTCTGACACTGATGTGACAACAGATTTGAGAAGAGATTACACAACACAACAAACAAATCAAATGCTTCGTAAATTTTCAATTCTGGAAATTAGCACTATTGGATTCGGTTCGTTTAACTGTTCTGTTGAGTTGAGTTATTCTAATCTAAAAGCTAAGGTATAACAGTGAAACGCACCGACATCTATCCTTACTTATATCTTAAGCTTAGGAGCGTAGCGCCCGGAGGGCGCAGCGCAGAGCAATGTATGCGGGCAAGAGGCGCCCGTCCTATCCCTTGCAATAACTTTACCCGCACTTAATTTTATGAGATAGGTGTGAACCACTCAACTCCACGGGTTTAGTACAAGGCAGTGGATTGTCTGCTTAGATCACCCTCCCACGAATGGCAGTGTAGCTTGCCTGTTTGAATTACCCTCCTTTTATTAATGACAGGGTAGCTTACCCGTTAAAATGAATGTATATCAGTTCCATATCTTTACTATTGCATATATCTTAAAACGTGCGTGTGTTAAATGGGTGTCAACCAGCCCCACTAATGGTTCTAGGACAATTCGCCCCCAGTAATTTGCCCCCAGCAATTCGTCCCCCACAATTCGCCCTCAGTAATTCGCCCCTGGTACTATACTTACCAAGGTTTTAGATTTAAAAGCAACTCCATGATATGTTATGTAATTTATCTCCAGACATTTCCCCTATTAGGTAACCATATTTTATGTGAAACATAAAGGAGATGAAAAGATGATTTTTCACTTCGCCCTGTCACCTGTTTTCCCTTTTACTCTTTTTTTACATTGTCTTTTTTCTTTCCTTTCCTGGTTGCATACATATTTTCTTTTTCCAACTTCATTTCTTGTAACTTTTTATCAGGCTCTATGGAGAGCAATTAAGATTATGACAAAGTATCACAATTATTCTATGTGCGACTCTATTGTGTTCTTCACTATCTTTTTTGTGACAACTTTACAGTGTACCAAAAACAAAAAAGAATAAAAGTATAAAAAACAGAAGAAAAGTATAAAAGAAAAAAATAAGAAAAAGAGAATGAGTAAAAAGTAATCAAAAAAATATAGGAGAAGGAACTATACAAGAAAGATGAATGACAAAAAAGAGGAATAAAAGAAAGAAAATTAAACGAAAAAAGGAAAAAAACATTTAAAAAAAACAAATCCAGATCGAAGAACATAAATGACTCGCAATTCTGCTTATGATATCCGTGTTGCACGTTAAAATTCTGCCTAAATTTTCTCGGGTATTCACGCCATCCGACTAAAATTTGGCATAATTTCTGGGGATTAGGACACCATCATTACAAACTTGAAAAAATATGAATTTGTAAATTACCAGTGTTGAGATTTTTCACACATTTTTGGTCGAAATTGATCATTTTCAGCCAGTTAAACTTTAGCTGCAAGCCTTCGTTTTAATTTGAAGCCAAACATTTTGTTTCAAGTGGAAAAAACAACTGGTTACTTCATTTCCAGGGAACTACTGCTAATATGCCTGTAGTGCTAACCGTACGAGTAAAAAAGGCTTATAGTGACTTAGCACTACCCGCACCAGTAAAAAAATCTTATATTCAACGAAAAAAAATTTTGTGGACCTTTATTTGAAACATTACTGTACAGATCATTTTCTTCTTGTACATAATACTTGCACTCTGCATGCAGAATTCATAAATAATTTCGGCTGGGAAAAATCTCTGTTTTGTGCATGGATGTGTAGAAATGCTATTACATAACTGCTAATGACCTAGTGGGGTTATTTTTAAATCTGAATTTTTTAAATTAAAAAACAGTGAGTTGCGGGCCAGTTACTGGGGGGGGGCGAATTGCTCAGGGTCGAATTGTGTTGGGGGCGAATTGTGGGGGACGAATTGTCCGTATCCCCCCACTAATACCCTCATGAGCAGTGCTAGTGAGCAATACACGGCATTACTTGTAACTGCTAAAGTTTTTGTTATACATACTGCTCAGTCATCAGCAGCACGTGAGCTGACCTGAGCAGTCCTAAAAGTTTAGGGAGACAGCAGACCCCCTGGAGAGAGAGGCAGCCGTCAGCATTTTGGGTCCAAAAGTGATGGTTGAATGGCCGTAAGCAAGCAGTATGAATGTTGAAGAAACATCAAATTTTCTCAGTCTACAGAGTCACAATTTACAAACAACTCGCTGAATATATGATCTCAGCAAGTGAAGATGAAGAAAAAAAATACATTTCGTCCCAAAACGCTGGAGAGCGGCCAAAAATCTGCCACGCACTGGTTGACAGCATACCTGTAAGAGGTCCGACCAGTTGGGAGGGGGGATTAAAACAGAAATTCCGGGGGGGGCGAAAAACGTCGAAAATTTTCCCAAAAAAGGCACTTTTTATCAATTTTGGGTATAGGGTTGGCCAGGGGTCCCACAACCCCCTCTCCAATTACAGGCATGGTTGACAGAAGGCAAAACGTGGCCTTCGTTCCAAAAAATTTCCTTGAGAGTACGTCTTTTGAGACTTATAATGACAAACAGGCGAAGTTTATTTTGTCATGTTAAAATCAGGGGGTTTTTCTGGTCGTGTCCACTGCTTCATCGCCCATCGGAGCGTAATAATATTTCAACATTTGGTTGTTCACACCAAGTTGCATCATTGGTCGAAAAAGTAGTCCTTATAAAATGCAATGCCAACAATTTTTTCGATGGTGCGTAGATGATTTTATTTGTTACGATGAGTAATTACTGTATTTTTGGTTTGAAATCGGGAAAAATGATCTGAAAATGTTTTGCTTTATGAAGAATAAAACTTTAGTGATGCTGCATTTGCTTTATTTTTACTTGGTTCAGATCCACAATATTAGAATATAAAAAACGTAATAAAACACAGAAAAACCCGAAAAAAACTCAAATTCGAAATTTCGAAAATGGGTTTTTCCCAACTCTGCCCATGACATGCTTACAGATTAAGGTAAAGTGGGGTGACTTTGATCAGGGGCGACTTTGATCAGGGTATGGCATTTGATAACCAGGGTTGGCAAGGCTTTGGTTTTTTAAAAAACCAAAAAATTGGAAAATCTCTGGTTTTTTGGTTTTTTTTTCTAAAATCACTGGAAAACTGCTTTTTCACCATAGTCGATCTTCTAGACATGTATTGGTGTCTATCTATATCAACAAAACAATTAATTTAGTTGAACTGACTTCAATAAAAAATAGAAAAAAGTCGTATTTTTACGAAATATGTTGTACACAAAAGATGTATATAAATCAGTCGATATTTTATGTATCCTTCATGCAAGCACACATTTAGTACATGAGTCCAGTTTGCTATTATTCATACCATATGGGATGACATCCATTGATCCATATCATCATCAAAATTTTATAAAGTATGATTGAGTTTCATATTCCGAATTTATTGTTACAGTAAGATTTTCAATTTTATTGGCCCGGAATTTTAAAATATAACGGAGACAACAATAATAAAATTTTATTGAGATCTGTTAGGATTGATTGTACCCTATATGTTCAATATTTTCAATTCAATGACTGCATACTCTAGGTTAACAAAGAGTCGCTACCAAGTAGAAAAAAATCGTACACAAAAAATGTATATAATTCAATCGATAGGCTACGTATCCATTATGCAAGCGAGAATAGTATATATATTAAGACCCATTTGCTGTAGTTATAGGTCGCAGACACGTTCGAAAAGCAATAATTTGGAAACATCTGAAATGTCTATGTGTGACTTTCAACTGCAGTTTGTGTGTAATAATCTATCAATTTGAAACCCTCTTATCAAAAACGGTATACTTAAAAGTTGTGTCATTTCAGCTTTCCTATGCATATTCATATATGTGATTTGATACCATTTTTTGGTTGATTTTTTATGAGTTTCGATTACGTTATGTACATGACGTTATTGTATATTTCTCTTTATTTGTCTTTTTTCCTCTTTTTTCTTGAATTTTCCCTTTACATATCGCATGCTCTGTTCAATTTTTAATTTTCTTATGTTCTTCACTCATCGTTTCTTTCTTGTATGTCCGCTATTATTGTATTTTTATTGCTATAATAGCGATTTCCTATATAGCATAAAGTAATGACACTTCTGATAAGATTAATACTTCTAGCTGCCATTTTAAGGCTCCCTAACTAGTCTAAGATGATAGGGGGAGCTTCCAGCATTTTTTTACATAGTTATTTTTATGTACCAAACATTCTAAAAAATTAAACCAGAAAAAAACACCAAAAAACCATAGAAAAACCTAAAAACCACTAAAAAACCAAAAACTCGAAATTTCAAGTTTGGTTTTTGCCAACCCTGTTGATTGCCAACCCTGCTGCGAGGTTGTCTACACGGCAAAAATGACCTGCTGATCTCAAATAGTTATCAAGTGCCATCAAAGTCGCCACTGATCAAGTCACCCCACTTTGCCTTATTAATTCTTAAGCTTTTTTAAAGCAAAATTTCGAAATTTTCGGTTTTCTTCAACTTATTCAGTGACCCACTCCCTAGGATTTTGGGCAAAATGGATGCTCCACTACACCAGTTTTTTTTCCTCAAATGGGGTGTTTTGAGGAAAACAATTTTGGGTATGGTTCTCATTGAGGAAAAAATTTTGGGGAATTAAAAACCGGAAAGAAGCGTTTTGGTGGACTTAAAAGGGTCAAAACCTCAAAATTTTCCGGCGCTTCGCGCCGGTCATGGGTATAATCTTAACTATTTTCTATCAGGCGCGGCCGTTAGCATATCTACTTCGACTTACTAATTAAGGCTCAACAGTTTCCATCAATCAAGTTAGCTCGTTTCATTTTCTAATCGTCAACAGTCCATTATGTCGCCCAAAATTGAGATTTTTCATCAATTCTCTCAATTTTTCCTCTCGATGCTTGGAATTTTTTAAACGTTGGCAACCTGGACTTTTGCATATTTTGAAGATGGAAATTGAAGACATCATTCTAGACTGCGATTTTAGAACTTCTATTCATGAATATCTGTTGGAGAGATTTATTTTCTAGCGTTTTAGAATATAAAAACCCGAAAATTTTTCCGGCGCTTCGCGCCGGAATGGGGAAAAAATTACAGTTCATCAGTTTGATTTTAATTTATCTCTCAACGTTGTAAAGGTTAATTTTCCAGCGTTTTAGAAAATGAAAATTCAAAAAAATTTTCGGCGCTCTGCGGCGGACCAAGAGCTAAATAAAATTAGATGATTCTAATCAAAACCAATGAAATTTCAATGGAGCGGATAAATTCCTGAGAACTCTATGGTTAAAATGCTTCACCTGCTCCTGTAGAACACCAATATATTCTTCATGAGCTCATTTTTAACAAACATAACCGGAATTTCCTCAATTTTTTCCTCATTTTTGCAGGTTTCTGACTCCAAATACAACAAAATGCTTGGGTATGCTCCTAAAATGCATAAAAAAGCATCCGTAGCCACATTATAAGCGTTTTTAAAAATGAGGAAATTTTTTGGAAAATGAGGAAAAAAATTTTGGGTCCAGTTCTCATGTGGAAAAAATCTTCGAGGAAAAAAAACGGTGCTCCACTCCACAAATTCGGGGTTTATCATTTCCACTCACTGACCGGAGGTGAAAATTCAAAATTATTGATAGTCCTATTCTTATCTTGGTTTGACGTCACATTACTCATAAGTTTTTTCAGTTCTTAATTATTAGTTAATCCATACTTACTCGGCACAATCAGCACTAAAAATCGGTTGATTACTACTATTAATATTCGATATCATTTTCGACAAAATTTATAGAATTATAATAAATTTGGATCAATTTGCGTATAATTTTCGATAAGATTATAAGACATTCAGCACCTCAATGGGCTTCAGTTGTAATTTTGAAACGATAATGGATCAATAAAGATTGAATAAGGAAGGCGAGACAAAGATAAGATAACTCATCTGATAAAATATGCCGGAATCGATTATTTATAAGTCGATAAATGTACAGTAACATGATTGACGTCATTTTAGAGATTCGCAAGCTATAATCTTTTGTACGGTAAAGCATGGTAATTCGAGATCGATGACGGCTCCTGCGAATTAACATCGGACTTCAACGTTTACTCAATATTGTAGTTTTTGTAGGTGATAGTACTGCGCAATATTCGTCTCTACACAGGGAAAGCCACACGGTTTAAACGACTAAATATGCTTTTTACTGTAAAGATCATTTCAGTTGCACTAATATTTGTACATTTCACTTGCAAATCACAATACAACCATGGGAAATAATGTGTACAGTAGTCAGTTTTTATCATCATCAATTTCGCTGCTACTGCTATTTTTCCTTCGCAATCGAACTGAAAAATATGTCGAAACGTCAAAGTAGTGTCGGGGTTGACCATACACATAAGGATGCAGTTGGAGATGTATGATTCTGATTGGGATGGTAAGGATTTCATGCATGTTCAAACGCACGAATTTATAGTCTGTTTTTTATAATATGCCCCCAAATAGAAAAGTGGCATAAATCAGGATTGTCGTTAGCCATAGAGCTCTTACTGTAAAATTTTTTGCTCGAAAAATTCTTAGGTTAGATAAGCACGTTCACAAATTTGCAGTCCAATATCGTATATTGTTTGTCAACAAATCGTGAAAATGCGAAATACTACATGCAGTCCACTTTCATTATTTGGAAGCATTTCAAGAAAAACACACAATAGAGAAGCTTTTCGCTATTTTCCACTGGGTCAGGTTCGGGTTGCATGATTTTTAGGATTGATTATCGTGATTTTCACGTAAGCAAACATGCACAGCGTAGAAATTCTAGTGGGTCAGACAGCACAGGGGAAGTGATAAAATTCTTTTTCCTCGCGAAGAGAAAGGTCTTCCAGCCAAGCAGCATATTCTTCAACCTATGTTAGTCAAATGTGAACCTATTAGCTTGGTTTAGCACTAAGTTTTAATATTACTTTTTTGGAATCAAGTATACTTCATTTAGAAAAATCTGAACTACAGCATCATTTTCTTTCTAATGACGATTTTCTGTCTCTTAATCATTTTCCTTCATCATCTTAACGATCATTGGGGAGGGGGGGACGCCGGAGGTCAGCGGGAATCTGCTGTGGGTCTTTCAAATGTCTTTCTTTCAAATTGATTTCAGGATTTGTAGGGGGTTGGTATGAATCTTTCATTTTATGTTCAAAGCACTAAAGCGATTCTTTTGCGTTAGATCACATTTTGGGATGCATGACTGGGAAATTTTGAGTTGAGTAATTTTACATGCACTTTAATTGGATATGCTTGGTCTGACAGCACATTCACGAATCTCGATTAGATGCATTTCATACACTCATCATGATAATGTTCGTTTTATTAGGACGCATTATTGTTAGGTTTGATTTTTTCATGAATTTGAGGATGCACGTGTGGAAGTGGGTTTTCCATACATTTCGAAACTGCATGCATACATTAGACATGGTTTTCGTTTTGACGCTGGTTTTAATTTTTATAGAAATGACGATGGTCTAGTCGATTAGTATCCAAAAAGAAATGTTAAGAAGAATTGATTCGGATAATCACATGCATGGATGAATAGTGGGGTTATTGAGTCGAAGCGGAAAATTTCATTTATGAGCCGTGTTAATGGATAGTACCTAATTCATAATTTCTTTCCAAAGCCTCGTCTATCCTATGCCTGGAATCCATGAATCTCAAAGATAAGCCCAATCTCAGTAGATTGTCGTTTTGTTCCACATGTTCCGTTATTTCCATTTCGGTCGTGTATCCTAAACTGGCGGATTTCTGAATATAGAAAAAGTTTTTTTTCAAAAATTAATTAATATTAATATCTCTCATAAACACATTCTACTTGATTTTCGGCTTTTAGTTCGATCAATGATTTATTATTGGATAAATGACCGACTAATTTGGCTAAAAAGATTCCGGATAAGAAGTTTGATTCAATATTCAAGCTTCGTAGTGCATCGTTTTTTTCTAAAACGTCGAAAAGTGGCTGAAACGTAAAAAGGCAGTTTGCTAAATGTGCCTCAAACTTGATGTCATAGTTTGTGACACATTCTATTCGAATTATTATATTTATCGGAGTGATATTGATGTTTGGAAATTTTAGAATTTCATCCATAATTTCAGAATTCCGAATAAATACTGGTATTTTACTTCTAAATCTTGATCGTTACAAGATGTGTTAGCTAAACTGAACACTTTAACGTGTTTATTATTGCACATTGCTTGTAAAATTTCCTTCAATTTGGGTCTGGGAAGCATCTAAAAAAAATTTAGAAAGAAGAGAATCAAAAATCATGATAGAAGTCACTTCTTTCAGATTATTGAGATTCAAAATCGTTAGTTTTTCGTCGTTATTATTCAATCTTTCCACACAGTCGTCCAAACTTGTATCGTTGTGTTCATCCTCTGGCGGTTTTTTCTTTGGTCGCATGCATTTGACAATCCCTATGAGAAAACGATGGTTCACGTGCTAAATCACAAGTTTCTAATCGTAGCAGTGCCCATAAATGGCTAAAATTTCTTCTATGACTTATGATCAGAGTAATTTTGTAATCCGAAAAGAAGCTTATAAGCACGATTCACATAAGTATACAGTGTCTCGAATTACATTGTTCGAATAATCTCAGTTCATCAAATTTTCGCAGATTCACAAGCATTATGTAGTAAATTCGCACATGACTTTTTTTTAAAAATCAGTTCACATGACCTGTAAAAGACATGTCATCTGGATCCTGTTGTTTTCCGGCGAGCGCGTTATAATATTGAGTTTGATTCAAAAGGCTGTGCAAACCCAGAATGCCTAAAAAGTTGCAAAATTTTCAAGAATTGCTTAGAAAATCTTTTTGCAAATCCAAAATTGCCGGCTAAATCTATCCAATCTTGTTCCCTGGCTCCTTTCAACGTTGGTCCTATATTTTCGTCATCCAATTCAATGTCAAAATCTTCCGATTCCACGTCTCGACTGGTCGTTTCTTTGGGAATCCATATTCTGCCTAAATTAGCATATGACGCACATTTTACAGTGACTACCAGAGGCTTTGATAGATCGATCCCACTTTCCACAATGACATTTATTCCAAGATTATCGATAATCAAATCCTGATCGAGACACTGATTTCAGTCATCTAAGTTGTGATGAGAAAATATGATAAAACTGTAGAATTTGCTAAATGATTAGATTTGAAATTCTATTTATTAACAATGGATATCTGCCCTTTTCAAGTTTTCAGAGCTATTCACACACCTCTCTTTGTGCCAGCCTCGAAAGCCACCGTTTCTTTCCAATCTTCTTGCTTTTTAGCTTGCACCTCCAAGAACCGCTTCAGATATTCCCTTTTGTAAGGTCCGGTGGGTTGTTTTTTTGTCTGTTCTCTACACCTTTGCGACGGAGGCATCAAACTATCCTATGAAAATTGTAGTAATAGATCCAATATATGAATCATATAACAGTTGAAAACTATAAGAGAGCCTTCTCTGTCTCACGGCTACTTTCGACCGTATTTCGAACCGGTTAATGGCAAAATTGATTTTGCTTTCTTCTAATTTTAAAACAAAAGCTCTTGATTTTTGGCGAAATTTTGCCTGTATTGAAACAAAAAACTGATGTCTTTAAATTAAGTGTAAATTACAAATCTGGATGATTTTAAAAATGTTCTTGTGTGTGAACAACATTACAAAACTTTTCTCACAATAGAACAACTTTTACTTTGATCGCACAACTTATACCTTTTGGAAAAGGACCACTTTTACAAAATTTCTGTTCATGCGGAAACCATAGAGGCTAGGAGCATAAAGACTGGTCCATACAACAAAGACAAATAAGGGATTCTAAAGCAGCAATCCCATTAAAAACGCTTCATCTATTCGAAACTTACTAAGGTCAGCACTGGTCGCTTTTTTGGCTCACCCTATATATGAAGGAGACGCTGTCGAACTTGTCATGTAGTTATGATCATGTAAAATTCATATCATTCTAAGACTATATCAGCAGAAGATGTGGTTAACTCTTCTGCAGTTAATTTCATATTTCACTGTTCTAATCTTCAATATTATCTTCTTGGTGCTAAACTTTTTTTGATGCATCTCTGTATTTTTGGTACGCACACTATACATTATTCTAAGATTATAGAAGCTGAGAATGTAGTTTTTTCGTCTGCACTCAATTTCATGATGTTTTACTGTGGTGATCTGCCATATCAACATATTATAGTTATAACCATATGAAATTCAAATCAGATTTAAGATCATTCTGAAACTATGGCTCTCATCTGAAATTAATTCCAGTATGTTTTTGTGTGCCAATCTTTGATATCTGTGGAACTTTTCGATGCAGCGCAAATGGTTTGACATAGATAATCCACATTATTCTGAGACTTAGACTGCCGACAATGTGTTTTCTCATCTGAAATTCATAATACTGTGCACTGGTAACCTGCCCATACCTGCCTAGTGCGAAACTCGTTTTGTGACTAAGCATGGTGAAAAAGTAGAATTTGAGGTATTATGAGAATACCTAATGGATATTATAACATGCTTCCGCGAAGTAGTGACAGAAAATTTACCTTCCAGTGAATTTTCTATAGAATGCATGAATAGGGCAGCATATAAGATTCTAAGCAATAAGTCGAGATCTTGTCACGTGATCCACATATTACCACGAATCGATCTTTAGCTTACATCTGGATCTATCGCCGCACATTCCTCCAATTCTTCATGCGTTAATTCTAGTAATAATTGATTGAATTCGGCTTCATCGACTAATGAAGCCGAATCTTCGGCTTCACTCCTCACCCGCGAGAATTTCTTCATAGAAGAGGACATGATATTCTAATTTTTCACTGCACCAAGGGCTTCTTGCCAGTCGAAAAATTTTTCTATTCTGCTCGTTGCAGGAGGGTCCAAATTTTCAGTGACGCAAAAATTGTGGGAAAAGTTTTTCGAAGAGACTTAGAGTTTACGTCTTCCAGAAATGATGTTAAAAAACATTTCCAAACAACTGTTCCATAGAATTTTGTTGTTGTCATATTCGTCAAAGAAGAAAAAATATAAGAAACGTGAATTTCGAATTTCGAATTCTCCTTTTCAAGGATAGAGAAAAGAAGGTGGTAAATATTGCACAAAAAAGGCTTAAGCCGCATTTATACTTCACCGCATGGCCACAGCAACGGCTGCTGCGACCAATCAGACTGCGTTAGGAAAAACTGTCGTTAAATATGATTGGTTGCTCGTCACTTGCACTGAAATTCGGTTGGTCACGGCTGCCGTGACCGTGCCGTGAGATATAAATGTGGCTTTGTGCTCACCACGAAAACCGCTATAATCTGAATTGAATCGAAAATATGTACCAAAATTCAGATTCGATATCTTCGAATACAGTTTCAGATTCAACTGCAGTTCTTGAAAAAAATTTTTATTCAATTTGACGTTAAAAATACAAATCATATTCACTTCCTCATCCCAAGCTCAAAATTTTTGTTCAACTCTGGTCCAATCCAATCGGTATCTCTCGACAACCTTCTGCAGCCTGATTCAATTCAAAATTTTTAGTTTTAGATTTGACGTGTAACTGAGGGATTCAATTCTTGCTCGTCTGGTACTATATCTACTGTGATTTATCATCTCAAAGCCGTTCTATCATCCGTCCGACCATCTCGATTCTCTCTTCTATCAACCGTCCGACCATCTCGATTCTCTGACAATTCCGATTCTCCGACTGTAGCGATTCTCCGACTGTTTCGTTTCTCCGTACGCCTCGATCCTTCGACTGTTGCGATTGTCCCACTGTTTCCTTTCTTTGACTGTGATATTTCTTTTCATGTTGCGATTCTTCGACTGTTCCCATTGTCCGACTATGATGTGATATATTTTTACGCTGTCTCACAATATATTAAAACGTAACTTAATTAACATATAAATGGAACTGATGATATGTACTGTGCTACTGCAGCCACTGTCTCGCTACAGCCACCAAACAAAAATTGGTGTCCCATTACAGCCACCAATTATTCAGCAGATGTCTCGCTACAGCCACTGTCTCGTTTTAGCCACCAATATTTTTTTGTTTTAGTTGATAGCTTTAGCTTTTACATTTTATTATTAACACAGAGGAAAAACGCTAATGTTTAAAGCGAAAGAGAACCAGTGAGCAAATAAACAAAGACAACGAAAAACCAAGAAGTAGAGAAAAACAGAAGAAAACAATAATAGGGTAATCAAGGAAAGAAAACACACTAGTAAACAAACCAATAAGCTAAGGAGAATGATTTTTGAAAAAAATAAGCAAAAGGAAAGATGAAAAGAAAAAAACGAAAAGGAAAGAAAAAGTAACAATAAAAAAGGAAGAAAGAAGAAGCAAGATAAAAAAAGAAAGTGAAAGATATACGAAATAAGATTAGAAAAAATTTGCCTGCCTTCTTTCTTTATTTATCTTTCTGTCCTTCCCATTCATCTGTTTTTCCACCGTTTTTTTCTAGCTAGCTTCCTCTTCTTCCTTAAGTCTGTTGCTTTTGTTACTTCTTCTTCATTAGTTTTCTTTCATCTTTTTTTCTGTTTTCTTCATATCTTTTCTTCATTTCTTCCCCTGATTTGATTTTGTTCTGTTTTTGTTTGTTGGTTTGTTTACTCAATTGTTTTGTCCTTTCGTTCAATTACTTTTTGTGGTTTTATTTTTTTCTATTTCTCTCGAGTTGCATTTGTTTCATTTGTCTATTTATTTTTTGTTTCTCTTTATTTTGTTTACAAATCTTTTTCTTTCACGTCAATGAGGGGAAATAAAAAACACGAATATCACTACTAAACTATCAATGGAACATAAATTTTTGGTGGTAGCTATAGTGGGACATTCGCTGAATAATTAATGGCTTTAGTGGGGCACGTATTTTTGTTCTGGTGGCTGTAGCGAGACAGTGGCTTTTGAATATGCTACTTTATGATTGGAGAAAAGCCGAAATAAACAAACAAAAAGAATCAAATATAAGAAAATATGCAATATAGAATATAGTCGGAGAATCGAGATAGTGGAAGAATCGAGACGGTCGAAGAAACGCCACATTAATATAGTCGGACAGTCGAAGAAGTCGGACAATCGGCAACAGTCGAACAATCGAAACAGTCGAAGAATGGAAACAGTCAGAGAATCGGAGCAGTCGGAGAATCGAAATAGTCGGAGAATCGACCCACAATCCTCAAAACCACTTACACGTAGCTGCTCATTCCCAGTAAACCTCTTATGATGTAAATTCAAGAGCCACTATCTTTTTCCACTGCAGATTTAGGATTGTGAATTTGGATCTTTATCACAAATGATACCGATCCAGATTGTCTAATACAAAGAGATATCTAAATCCTGGTTTTGAAAACGTTTCTGGCTAAAATGCAGTGTGTTTAGTCAGAAAGTGAATTTTTGATCCAAATGCAAGAATGCATTTGATTCTGGTTTCTAGAACTTTCTGTTGAATAAACGTATTTACAGTGCTTTCTGAAATTTGGGCCGATATCCAATCTGTAGAGTTTTCTATATCTTAATCTGATTTTGACAGGTCGCAATATCTTGAAATTTGATTTTCATATTTTCGTTTCAGCTACCATGTTCATTTCAGCCACCAGTGTACATTTAGCCATCGAATTTTTATATATAAATGTCGATTTACCTATTCATCTATATTGATCGTATTGTCATTTCACTCCACTCAATTGCATTACTCCTCAAAATTTTCACTGCCAACTTGGCACTGAATTGTGGTGGCTGAAATGACCCACGTGAAAAAACAATCACTCAATTGAGAAAGTGCTCTGTTTCTATCGCCATCGATTTCATTTTCTGGTTTTAAAAAAATGGGTTCACGAACCAGACGACGACCATATTATGTAAAATTAACAGTGAAAAAATTTCACAGGACAAACAAAGCAGTGCCGTGAAGGAGTTTCCTACTAAAATGCATATAGAAAGAAAACTGGTTTTCATCAAATTTAGCGTACTGAACTCAAGATATTTTTTGTATATTCTTCATCAAATTCTTTGTTTCAAGTGTCCTGTGTGTGTGTGTATCGTTTTCACGATAAATTTGCTCTGGAATTTTATAGCCAAATTTCCGTTATTTGGACGACCTTGAATGTGAACTATTGACCACACCAACAACAACATTAAAAATGAAAGTGGCCTTTTGTTTACTAGTGGTTAGGAGAAAGAAAAATTTCCATAAAATGAAATACTATATAACTAACTAGTTTACCACCCAAAAATTTTCATCGTTCACACAAGAAACTGGAGGGGGTTATTAGAAAATGCGAGCATCATGATTATACAATGTTTCACTTTCGGAATGTCAGTGTGAGAAAATGCCGACTTTTGGCCAGCTGCGCATGTGTAGGCAAATTGATTTTGGATTTTTTGATTCTAAACTTATCTAATCAAAAGAGGAGGCTTAGACTAGCTATTGTGTGTATAGTATGTGTCGTATGCTTTCTGTGTGCATAGACTTCCAGCTTAATTTGCATATTGATGTGTGCTCTGTCTAAATGAAAGTCTCCATAGGTAACCTGCTCCGCAGCAGTAGCTTAAAATATCTTTATTTGCATTTTCGATCTATTTTTCTATATATGCAGATTAGATAAGTGTAATGGCTATTCTGATGAAGAGGAAAGTTTGTGTGCTAGCCTTACCACGAAGCCTTTGCGATATAGGCACGCAGCAACTGGTTTTCTAGCGCAGGTGCCACCAGACTACATCTGAATCAATTAACGTCCTGCGTGGTTATTCAGTTATTCATAAAATGGCTGTCAGGGTTGCTTGGGTTGATAATTTGTTTTCTTGCAGGATTTAACTGTTATGCTCAGTCCCTTGTGGAAAAAAATGTTCTCGCTTTTTTTCTCTCATCGGTGCATCTGAATTACTTATTATATTTTTACTGTTGGATAAGGTGATATTTTTTACACATTTCTTATATCAATTCAGGATCAAAGTTGACTTGGAAATGCTCGGTTTTTCGATTCGATTATTCTGGAAAAATTACAGAAGCAAAATATAATTTCATGTCTAACATGGCTTGTATCACTCTCTTGTTCTGAACACGAAAACTGATCATCCATCACATTTAATTTTTTGGCTGATATACTGTATGTAAACCATGATTTACATGATAAACTGTGAATTCCAATCGTCTTATGGCAGTTAATCCCTGGTAGCACTGCAATAATCAGATCAAAAAATAGCGTGGAGCAAGTTCTAAGGAGCATCGACCAAATTCTACTGTAGGAATGGACCTAACATATTTCATTCCGATATACTGATTTTGACAGTGTTATAAATCTATTCAGATTCAGATGTGCTGGTTGTGATATTCTTATTGTGACGCCTCGATTCTTACTTTTTCGTTATGGTAGGTATTGATTATCATGTTCTGATTTTAAGATTCTGATACTAATATTTTAATTCTAATGATTCTGATATTCTGATTCTAATGTACTGATTCTGATAATCTGATTCTGATTCTGATATTCCGATTCTAATCTTCTAATCTAACATTCTGATTTTAATACTCTAATTCTAATATTCAGATTCTGATATTCTGATTTTCATATTCTGATTTTCTGATTTTAATATTCTGATTTTCTTATTCTAATATTCTGATATTCTGATTCAAGTGTTGTGATCTTGATATTGTGGTTGTGATACTATAATTTCGATATTATGATCGTTGATCTCTGGTCCTGACATTCCGGTTGTGGTACTCAATTTTTGATATTCTGCTTCTGATATTTATATTCTAATATTCTTTTTCCATACCTATCTGATATTTTGAGTATGGAATTATTATTTCATTTTATATATTCGGATTCTTATTCCCAAATTCTGGCACTCTGAATGGTGACGTACTCGCTTTGGAATTTCATAGCTGCCACCGCAATGCTGACGCGCATTCCCTGATTCTGATCATTAATATCCGCTGTTCTGATCGTGATTATTCCATTTAACATTTATGAATAGTGTCTAACATGAAACCATGGATAGTTTGGTGATCTGTCGTTCTAGTTTTTTCTATATTTTCAATCTTCCAATACTCTAATAGCTATAGTATTCCAGTGATATCCCAAAATTTCTTCTGTCCTATTTCAATTTTCGACCGTTATGAATTTAGTATTTTGATTACTAGAGTACAGAAAAATTCGACTATTTACAACTGATTTTATCAGACAAGAACTAGCTTTTCATTTATTATCTCACATTCATTCTTCAAGTTCTTGCTTCTTCTTTCGCTGCAAGAGACGATAAGCAACTGATAAGCTGTTCCAACATACTGCGAACGTAACAGGCGCACTTTCTCCATCACGTTCATTGTCATCTTAGTACAGTAAAACGTTGTCTTTTTTCTAAGTTTAACCTTCATCCCACAAAAACAATATGCTCGCATCGTCGGCCGTAGATTCACCAAGCAATATTTCCAAAACCAAAGTTAGCCAAATGGCGACCATGTTTTCGTCCATTATGCATCAAAATCGCGGATTTTCGATCAGCAAGAAAGAAACGCAGCAGCAGCAATCTCAAGGAACGTCCTCTGCTATTACTAAAAATAGATTCGTCAAAAATAAAATTACGACGACCACCAACAAACAATCCACTTTTTATGGTCGATGTCAAACAACAACCAGAACGACCACCAGCAGCGGCAGCACTACAAAAATTTCCGCTTCTACATCAAGCTTAATACACCAAAGGAGCTTGTCGTCCAGTTCTTTGTACAGTAATCCTAGTAGGAATGACAACGAAACTCCATGTTCATCTAAGTATGAGAGTCAAAATGGTGATCCGAGCAGGAATAAACATTCTAATTTGATGCTTCGAGAAAATGATGAGGATCAAGAACAACGTCATCAAGTCATTAGTAGTAGCTGCCACGATATTAGTCTCTTAATCGATAATAAAGCTAAATTTTGTTCGGCCAAAGCCCTATTCGAACAATTGGAGAAACAATCCAATCTTATGGCTGTGAAAAGTTTACGTAGCGCCGAAAAATTGGTGGTAAGTTTTTTAGTGTGGTCGAGGAGGTGGGATTTTTAACAGGTTACTGTGAGATTATATACAAAATACATTGGCATAATTACGTGTAAGGATTATAAGGTTAATCGAAATCGATAGAAGATATTTTTTCTAGCATAGTTGTTTTTTTAATTTGGTCGAAAGCTTCTTCAAACTGCTGACGACGGAATGTATAAATTACAGTTGTGAAGAAAGGCAGACACTGTCTGTCATTTATCTAAATCCACGTTCCTAGGGTGACAGAAAAGTAACATTTGCTATCCTGAACCGACGAACTTTTTTGCCTATGTTTGAGCAATTGATAGCACACCTGCTTTCTGTGCAGAAGGTCAAGGGTTCGAGTCCATCGCCAAACTTTATTTCTCCGTTGAGCCTGATGTGTTCATTCATTGTGTATGCAACATTGGTGACCACCCCGTCTCCTCGAATTCAAGAGCGGTGCATTCCTCCTGCACAGTTTGTAGCACTCAGCCCCCCTCATCTCCTCCGTACAAACAAACCAAACCAAACCTCAAATCAAACTGGAGGCCCCACTCCTTCAAACGCACCACCACATCACATTTTACGAACCATCCAGATGCCTCATTTAGTACAATTGATGGCGCGTTTGCCTTTTATACAGAAGGTTGAGGGTTCGAGCCCCTTACCGAAATACCCGACAGGTGGATTGGGCTATACAACATCGATGACCATTCGCTCTGCTCGAAGGAGGAGGATTGTAGTAGTGGTGAGTCTGCGTATACGTCCCATGTCACTCAGTTTATATCATCTAAGGACAACGCTTCGTTTGTCCAACAACCATATTTCACCAGCCATTCGTATGCCTCAGTTAGTGAACTTGGTAGTACCTTGTATTGTGGCCCGTATGCCACCTTGTGGGCGGAAGGTCGAGAGGTCGAGTCCCTCATAAGGCTTTATTTTTCTGTCACGTCAAACGCGCGAATTCGGAATACGACACCAATGTCATATTATCCAGATGCACGTGATTTAGCATTACAGACATATAGTAGCAGTCCGAAGAAAACAAGTGGTACTCAATTTAAAGCATACACCCTATCAACCCCCTAACTGAGGCACGACAAGTAACATGTGGTGTGTATGCCCGTTAAAGTTTAGAGCAGACTGAACACCACTGACAGTGTAGAGGAAACGTACCACTATTACACTCTGCTCTATTCTAGGAAGAATAAATTGTCACCAATGTCATATGTCTTATCTACACCCCAAACCTTCAAAAAATAGTACTCAGTGAGAGGTTCAAATCGAACCGTCGACCTTCTGCATGCAACACATACGGTCCTGTGCTAACACGGGGAGATAGCTAGTTCGTGGAATGTGATAGTCGTCATGATCTGGACGAGCAGAGCGTGTGTCCAGAGGTGTGCGCGGGCTGAGTGTCACGAAATGTGTATGAGAAACACTCCAACTACAGTACCTCTACGTTTTATCCATTGGCTCCAATAGTTACCAGGTCCGGATATGAACTCATTTGTATTTTGATTATGAAGTTTTCTTCCACTCCTACTCCTCTTTTCTATTCAGATATCGTCATTCAAGATGTACAACTCCCGGCATTCAGATCAAGCTCTAGCTTTGCCTTCGACCACCAATCGTCCGTCATTGAGGCCGCCCCAACTGCCGCCTCGCCATTTCAACGAACTGATGTTTACTGGTGGCAATGCTGTGATTTTGAATGGTTTTCAAAAAAAGCTCCGACCAAGTAGCGTAATGGTCATTTCAGAAGGCGATAAAAATGGCCATGATGGTAAAAACATAAATAACAACAACGTAATGAACAACGATCATAAAATTGTTGGGAATTCTACTAGCGCTGGATCGGTTTTTACGCTAATAGGTTCTCCCAAAATTTCGACCATGACCACGAAAAGCTGCAAAGAGGAATCTGTGGAAGAAAAACTAGAATCTAAAACTTTGGATTTCACATCTTTTGCTGCAGGCGTGCAAAGTTGGAAAACCTTGCCAGCACCACCCCCAATTTTACCAGTGGAAAGTTTCACCGATCGAGGACTGGTGGAAGACGCGGAAAATTTGCGTGCAGCAAAAAGACGATCATGGATGGAAAAATTTGTCAAGGAAGAATGCGATCAATCGCTTATTAATGCAACATGGCGTTGTAGTAGCAACAGCACTTCTAGAGAGGATCGTCTCGAAACTAAATTTGTGAATAGTGATGGTGTGCAAAAAGAGCCGAAGATTTTTAAAGAATCGCTTGATTGTGAAAGATCAGCTGATCTCTCAAGGTAGGTAGAATCCCGAATTATTCTGATTTTGATGGAGACCTATGATATAACGATCAAGTTTGTCAAACTGAACGTCCAGTTCCAAATAAGTTAACGGAGAATGGAAGTAAGCAGGTGCTGTATGCATTCAGCAGAAACAAGCTCTAGGCGAGGGCGCTTGAACACTGGAACAAGCAGAAAGGTAGTCTGCAATCTGCAAAGGGCTTTATGTACAATGCTCGGTATTCAATATCAGGGCTTGAAATCCTGCAAACTGTAACTAATGTAGTCATGTGGATGATGGGCTAATTATAGTTGACGTTCTACATATAGCGTAACAAGGTAAATATGAGCGAGCCACATGGATGATTCGAAAATTGTGATTGTAGTGTTGACCTTGCATATGAAGCAGATCGCTTCATGAACAGCCAGATGCGCCACTAGCACACTCCGCTCCCCTTTCAGGAAAAATATTCCTGGTAAGGTCACCAATGTTGTAATTCCCGAATCCACGTGTCTGGCGTAACAGAAATATAACGCTCGGTGAGGGGCTCGAACCTTAAGCCGGTTCATACTTCTGCTCGTTGCTCGGCGACCAATGCGTGCGCGCTCTGACCGATCGGTAGTAGGGACGGATCAGAGAATATCGGGTCGGGTCAGGCATAAAAATATCAAGTCGGGACCCGATTCATAGCAAACCGGGTCAAAAAAATGTTCAGTTCATGAAGTGAAACACAAGCACATATTCGCCATGTTACATGCTTGTTTATTATTTAGTGTAAATAAACACTGAAAATGAGAAATGACTCATCTTAATGTTTTAAGATACTAATTGCTGTTTTGAGAAACGATAAATGAAACGAGACAGAGGGAAATTAGAAATAAACAAAATATTTCTTTTATTCAAGGCAAAAAACGAAAATCAAACGATCTACCGTTACTGAAAGTAGATAAAAAAATCTGAAATGATAGCCAAAAATGGTATGCATTTCTTGTCTGCGGAAAAATGTTGGTTTAGAATTATTTAAATTTTTGCTTAATTTCAAAAACTGCTACTTGAATACCTTCTCTCAGGTACAAGACTTATTTTTGTCTCTTTCCTATTAAATTCCCGTAAATTGAAGAATGACCAACATCGGTACCACATTTTCCACACGAAGGTTTCACTGCGAACTTTTTGAACACTACAGAAACTATATAACACTCAATTTGAAACTTTATTTTATCTCAAAAAGTTTTTGACGCCATATCATTGCTTTTAACATGGTATTGTTGAACTATATTGTCGATCTTCATGAATTAGGGAACTTGAAAGATTTTTAAAGATACTTTTTCGGCAGGTGTAGGCTGAAAATTATTCATCAATTATTGTGCCATAACATATTGAAGGAAAAAATCATATTTTTATTACATTCAAAGTTTTTTATCACAAAAGTGACCTTAAATTTACACTTGCCCAGTAAATAATCTCATGCAAGGTTGATTAATGTAAGAATTGCCGTAGAAAACAGGATATTGTCGATCATAGCTCGCCCAAGAAACCATCGGCCGATATTTAAAAAAATCTATTATCAGCCGATACCATCATGGAAAAACTACCGAGAAAATTTTATTTTTGAAATATATGTAACAATGACTAAATTAATCTCGTGTAGAGTAAAATTTTGTTTTTTCTTCTAACACTGAAAATGATCAGCTGAATTTTTTGATCCGTAACCTTCAATGCACAGAAGTATCCTGGATAACGTGTATGGTCAAGAGTATTTTTTCCTCTGGGTCGGGTCAGAAAATATCGGATAGGATCGGGTAGCATACCGATCAAGAGGTCCGATACATCTCTCACCGCTAGATTTATTTGTGGCATTTCATTTTTTTGCTGTAAAGTCTTTGTCATAAAATTTGAACTTATTGAACTTGTTTGCGAAAAAGAATTCCAGTGGTACGTTTAATCCCCTGATCACAAGAACGTTAGGAAAAAACAAAGTGCCTTGAAAGAAATTCAGGAAGAACCAAGTATTCAAAGTATTGATTTTATGGTTCATACATAGAAAGAAATATTGATGAGTATGCATTTTAGGGGAAAAATTTGCTCGTGAAGTATGAACCAACTCCGAGCATGTTTGGCGAGCAAGGTGCTGGCCGAGCATCTCCGAGAATTCTTGGTGTGCATGCTCGGAGCGAGATGCTTGCCAAGCAGAAGTATGAACCAGGCTTTACATTCAGCATAGAAGGTGTAATTTTACACCCAGCATGTAAGACAGAAATGTTATCAAGTGCGCAAAGCGAGCCACGGCGATGCTTTGGAAATTCTGGTATTATAATGGTGATGTGTGTGGTGCAAGCCGTGTGAAAATGAACAGCCGGATGCACCGGTACAGTCAGTAATGTCCTACGCCCTGAGCCCCGTTTCTGAACGCTGTTTTAAGGCACATCGATGTCCTAATGTACTGTTTTGATTCAATCCGTCCAGCGCAGGTTGCACTAACTGAGCCACACCAATGTATCGTAGCGTTTAATGAACAGTTGTCTATAAACAGTTTCCTCGTGATGTGCCTGCAAAAAAATTAGACTTAGTTGCGGGATTGACCACGGGACCTTTCAGCTTTTGTCGGCCTGTTCGTGTGATTCTCAGACACTCCCAACACAGCAAGAGCATTTGCTAGAACAAAATACCTCCACTCTGTTTTTTCCCCATTAAATTATCGTTTTTATCGCGTTATTTTATAATAGTGTTTATTCAAGAACTGGCTTATTTTCTCTGCCCCTCTTCCTCTAATCCCGCCTTTTCGGTTTTCCCAATCAACCATTTACAACTAGTACTAGCTGTAAAAAAGGCTTTTCATTTTAGACTCAAAAATGGCGAAATTAAAAGCCATTCGTCGCTCGACACTTTCGTTCGAGGAAAAATGTCATCAAGCGGGGAAAATGTTGAACAAGAATCTTCAACCTGCAACAACGCCAAGTCGATCTTTAGGCCGGCGAATGAAATTATGCCACTTCTAAGATTAGATGATGAGGACGTAGATTCCAAGGCCAAAAACCCAGAAAAAGCTACATTGATGGAAAATGCCGTCTTTGTAAGTGATGGAAGAGGAAAGGCACTTCCTTTATCTCCAAATGTTTACATTCTTCATTAATTAGAAAGCAGACGAATCTACGACCTCAACCCCAGAAATACATTATTTACCGGATGGCCATTTTTGGATGGAGATTCCTGGCTTGGCGGAATCATCATCCAGTTGTAGCTCTTCGCCCCAGAATTCCATGCGGTATAAGAAACCGACGAAAGTATCGTTCAGTGGCCAATGTATAAAGGTACAAGGTCTTTCTAGTGGAAACCTCAAGCATTATTTTTGCAGTGTTTTGTTCAGTATTTATTTATTTGCTTTTTTGTTTGTTCTCGTTTTTTGTGAAAATTTCAATTTCTGCTCTTTCTTTACAGATTTATCATTTCTGCTCATTCTACAGTATTGTTCGCTCTTGACTTTGTGATTTTATTTTAGGTGTTTCTTCCCTCTCTGTTTGTTTAGTTCCTGCTTATTGGTAATATTCATGGCGTGATTTATTCATTATTCGTTTCTAACACATGTTCTCATTATTCTGTATGATTTGCATTTTATTCATTTTTTCTTCTTGCTTACTTTGCTATTTTTATTATTTTCACTCATTTTTCTCCATTTTTTTATTTTTTGGCAATTTTTCATTTTCTATTTTTTGTCAACATATTTTTATCAGCTGTTAATCTTGATCCTTTCTTATTTTCCTAAGCATACGTACGGTTTGCCATATGTGCTATCCATTTTTGTTGGCTTCTACTCCAATGTTTATTACTGTAGCTCAATTGTTCTTATCTTCGACTTTTATATTCCTTCTCAATTTTTTATTGTTTCTTGATTTCTTAATTTTTTATTTTTTTCTGGTGAATTATTCTTGACGATTCTTGGATTGGTCTTTCATTATCCTGAATTGATTGCGTGTATGGTCTGTTTTTATAAAATGCTTGTAAACGAAAAAAATGGAAAGAGTACTCACTCAAAATTGGGGACACAATGCTTTTACCTCAGAATCTTTCATTCGGAAAATTGTATGGGTTAGTTGAGAAGGCTCGCAAATTTTCAGTTCTATGCGACATATGGCTTAGCAAGAAATAGCAAAAATATTAACTGGTATTTGCTTTCCACTCTTAAAGTTACACGCACTCCAAGAAAAATAAAGTATAGTTTTTCTTCTCGATTCTTTTTTTCGTTTGTTTCATTTCTATTCTTCTCTGCTCTATTCTTGTATCCATTTTTTAAGAGTTAGTTCTTATGTTTTCAGTTCATCAGAGTTTACTACCATTCCTTTTTTCACTTGTTAATTTTCGTTTGTCTTTCTTATTTTTTCTTTTAATATTAATCTTTTACTTTTTCATTTTTCATATGTTTAACTCATTTTCCTTTTTTCAAATTAATCTTATTTCTATTACCTGTTTTATTGCTCTCATTTCTTTATGTGAGCTTTGTGTTTAAGTTTTCTTTCTTTTCATTATGTTCGTTTTTTGTTACCAATTTTGTGAGTTTTCATTACCCTGTTCCTGGTTGTTTATTTTCTTCCTTTAGTATTTTCTTTGTGCTTCCTTCATTTATTGGTTCGTTTTTCTTCATTTTTTAAATGTAGGCTTTTTTACTATGTTTTATGACGTATTTATTTATTTATTTATTTATTTATTTATTTATTTATTTATTTATTTATTTATTTATTTATTTATTTATTTATTTATTTATTTATTTATTTATTTATTTATTTATTTATTTATTTATTTATTTATTTATTTATTTATTTATTTATTTATTTATTTATTTATTTATTTATTTATTTATTTATTTATTTATTTATTTATTTATTTATTTATTTATTTATTTATTTATTTATTTATTTATTTATTTATTTATTTATTTATTTATTTATTTATTTTTTTATTTATTATTTATTCATTTATTTATTTATTTATTTATTTAATTTATTTGTTTATTCATTTATTTATTTGTTCAATTTGTGCATATTCCTTTTTAATTTTTTTCTGTGTTTTCGATTTTTCGTTTGTTTATTTTCAATTTGTACTGTTCTGTGCTATTTTCATTAGTTCCTTGTGAAAATTTCCTTGTTCCGTAACGGTCTCTTTCTCCTTTTCATATGCATCCCTCGATTTATTGTTTGTTTTTTTGTTTGGTCTTTTTGTTAATTTCTTGTAAATAAATTGTTTATCCATTTTGCTTCACGTTTCCCTTACATTTATTTGTTCATTTGAGGTTTTTCTTACCTATTTTTTCTGCAGTTTATTGTTTGTTAATCTTATTTTGCATTTTTTTGGCACGGATTGTTTCTTTACTCCATGTTGTCTTTTTTCTTTTTTTCTCTAGATTTTGCATGTTTTTATTGTTTATATCGTTATTTTAACATTTCTTTGCTTACTCGCACACGTTGTTTACTTGTTTTGTTTATTCATTTTTTAAAATTTCATTTACTCTCATTTACTTTTTAAATACTTTTTTCAGTTTATTTTAGTATGTTTGTCTGTTTATTCTAATGTTGTTTACTTCTTAGTTTTTTGTTGTTATTTTCATCTATCACTTTTTTTCACTATGCACTTTTTGTTGTTATTTTTATCTATCACTTTTTTACTATGCACTTTTTGTTCTCAAATTTTCTTATTTCTAGGTTTATAGCACTTATAGTCAACAAGATTATGATCGTAGGAACGACGAAATCGATCCAGTTTCAGCCTCGGCCGAATATGAATTAGAAAGGCGATTGGAAAGAATGGAAATTATGAACTTCGATGTGCCTAAAGGTTTGTATATTTTTGAAGAGTACGAATATATCAAAAAAATCTTTCCTTTTCAAGGGGATGAAGGTCTAGGATTTAGTATCATTGGCATGGGCGTGGGCGCCGACGCCGGGCTAGAAAAATTGGGCATTTTCGTAAAAAGTATAACACCGGGTGGATCAGTATGCAAAGATGGCCAGTAAGTGGGGAAAAGTCTGAATTTTAGTGACTGAATTGAAGATTTTTAACCACAATTTTTCAAATTTCGTGATTTTTTCGAGCGCAGTATCCATGTTTTGATGCAATATGAATAGAGTAGTAATTCAAAACAGATTCTATAAATCACATGATAAATTCCGATTATTTGGAAGGTGAACTTCCGAAATTGAGAACATGCTAATTTTATCGATTTTATTCTCATCTCCGTTTTCAGTTTATGATCTCGTTGCCACATTTTTCATTACCTAAATTTTCGGCTAATTTTGACGTCAACTTACGTTTATTGCCCATCAGCCACTGACAACTTTGCATTCATTCGGTTTTTGTTTCGAGAGCCTACAATGTTTTAAAAGACACTTCCTTCTGGCCCTGGTCACGTGTACGAAATACGAGAAGGGTCACTTGAAAAAATCGTTACCACTTGAAAATATTTGTTACCACAACAAAAAATTTGCAATCACTTGAAAAAAAATCGTTACCTTCGAACATGATGCACAATTCAAGATGCATCGCAAAAATTTCAAGATGCGTCGCAAAAAAATCAAGATGTTAGAGTTTTTCGATGTTCGACTTTCTTTTCAAGTACATCGCACTTTTTCAATGTAATATTGAAAAAAATCATGATGACATTTTTAAAAAATCAAAATCTCATCTTGAAAAAAATCAAGACATCAAAGGATAAAAATTTTTGAGAAACTAGCCAATCAAAGGCGTTGCTCCGGAACTCTTCAAAGTGGGTTCTGAGGTCAGGGCTTGCTGGTATAGGGCGCCCTTGATTCTACGAGCGATGGCAGGGGAATTTTATTTGCACGTGGAATCCGATGAACATATTGGTTTTTCATAAAAGTTTTTATTTTTCGAGATTTTACAGAAGAACGTCAAAAATGCTCGTTTTTCACCCAAAATACAGTAATTCTGCAAAATATTCAAAATTTCGTACTTTGTCGGCTGTTCTAAGACCATTCTCTCCTGCTCAGAGGTCTGACAAAGAAACGAAAATTTGGATCCTTATCCGAAATTACTGCATTTTGGGTAAAAAACAAGCATTTTTGACGTTTTTCTAAAAAATCCCAGAAAATAAAAGCTTTTATGAAAACCAATATGTTCATCGGATTCCCCGTGCAAAATAACTTTCCCCCTCTGCCATCACCCGTAAAAATCAAGGGCGCCCTCTACCAGCGAGCCTTGACCTCAGAAACCACTTTGAAAGGTTCTTATATATAAAAATGGAGGCGGAGCAACGCCTTTGATTGGCTAGTTTCAGAAATTTTTATCCTTTGCTGTGCAGCCCATCTTGATTTTTTTCAAGATGGGGTCTTGTTTTTTCAATATGCCATCTTGATTTTTTCAAAATTTTATCTTGATTTTTTTCAAGATTACCTTGAAAAAAGTGCGATGGACTTGAAAAAATTGCGATGCACTTGGAAAGAAAGTTGAACATCGAAACTCCTGCATCTTGATTTTTTTGCGATGCATCTTGAGTTGTGCATCATGTTCGAAGGTAACAATTTTTTTCAAGTTGCCCTTCTCGTATTCCGTACACGTGACTATGTCTGTTTGGTTGTTCTCTTGATCTGAATATTTCATCATGTGATCATATTCACCCAGGTAAAATATAATCAATTTCGGATTTTTCATGTTCCTATTGAGAATTCTGTTTTTCTGTCACTTGATAGATAGATATTCCGATTTGATCATGTGACGAGAGAATGTGAATTTATCTGATCTTGAATATTAATAAGCTCATCAAGTGAATATTTTCGATGGGATTATATAATTACAATCAAAAATCTTGAATATTTTGCAGTTTGGTCTCATGACCAATATCTACTTTTTATCCTAGAATACGAATTACTTTTTAAAGTATACAACTGGAGTATTCTGGATACTATTTACAATCAAATAATAAATTTTGGAAGTGGGTTTGAAAATGTTGATAGTCATCACAAAATTGAAAGACCGAAAGTTTTAATACATTCTGAAGTTGGCTTTTGGCCACGTGCTCATGCCCTCTAACAACATCATTTGTGGTCAATTTTTCGGTATTATCGCCTTAAATTAGATTTGTTGGTTCATCATTAAGATGTATGGAGAAATTCTACAGTTTTCGAGTAGTTCCCCAGGTTTCCTTTGGAAAAATAAATTTCTAGTGATGTGATCAAAATTTAGGATATTTCGGGACGTTTGATCACGCGATCAGAAATTGTGAATTTCATCCCCTCATTTTTGATCATGTGATTCAAACTTCGCTCTCCGTGGACAATTTTTAGTTGGGCATTGTTATTATTTGTTCCTCGAAAATATCTTTGATTTTGTGATGCGAGAAGTTGAAAGTGTGCGTTCTCATCAGGATTAAGGTTTGCGATCAAATCGTCGAAGTTGATGGTCAAAGTCTGATCGGAGTGTCGCAAAGCCACGCAGCCGATGTTCTACGTGCCAAATCTGGTATAGTAAAGTAAGCATAGTATAGTGCTGCTACAGAATGAACATTTGCATAAAGTAGTCAGATAAGTAACAGTGTGAAAATTTTGAACAAATTACTGACAGGAAGAATGATTTTACTGTGTAAGTGCAGCATGAAAAATGCACGAAGTGAACACAGTAGTCACGTTACAGAATGAAAATTTTCATAGAACGGTAATTATGCCATAGAAAGAAGTTTTGGATACAGCAGTTGTACAAAAGTGTGAAAATAGAATTACTTTATTGTATAAATTCAGTATAAAAATTTGCATTAAGTGCAATAGTCACGCTGCAGTATAAAAATTTTATACACTGGTCAAGTAAGTACGGTAGTTATTCTGCAGTTGGAAAATTTACGTACACTATCATGCTACAGTATGAACATTTTTCATAAAAAGTTGTACAAAGATTCATCCTAATTTGAAATTACTGTAAAGGAAAATTCGCACATATTACGTATAAATTTCCATATTAAACTTATACACAGCTAAATACGAAATTTTCATCGAGCGGAAGAATTTTGCATTTTTCACTCTCTGGGAGACTTGATCTTCCTATTTTTCGTTGCCCTCCGCTGAACTTGCACTTTTTGGAAACATTATATGCTATAGAAAACTGGATTTTTGAATTTTTCGGAAGAACATTTGGCAGAATATACTACACAAACAAATCTGGTTTTTTTCGAAAGGCTTACTCTATCAAGTAAAATGTTGCAGGGCACACCGGGGCGTTTTTGCATAAATTCCATTTATTTCTGGGCGACGTATAATTTTTAGTACTACGTTACGAGATACTGATGATTTTTTTGTAGCTTGCTGACTTTAGAATCCATATTTTTTGAACAAAAATTTCTTACTCATCTTAGATTCAAAATTGGTCGCGAAAAAGATCCGGACAATAGCGAAATCGCTCAGTTGATAAAGCAATCTTTGGATCAAGACAAAATGGTGCATCAAACATCGGCTGCCGTTTCGCCTAAACAGTTGGTAAATCTGAACTTTTGTTCTTCATTTAGAACTGTGTTGCCCGAGATCCACTTGGAGGTTTTCCCAAGTTTCAAACACCCTTCATTCCGTCAAAAATAAAGGTACACCATCTTAAATTATTTGTTTGTATCATTTTGAAACGAGCTGCCCTTGAAAAGTCACCTTCAGAGAAAGAAAATGTATTGTCATAGCATGTTTTGATGCTACAATATGAGTGAAGATTATATTACGCATATGTCGTAAAAATTCTTACTTATCGATCACTTTCGAAAATTACATGAGCTTGAAAATTTTCAGTTCTTCGATCAAAGCCAGGAAATGCAGGAACGAGCGGCCTCTGCGGTGGATCTTTTGCCTCCACCGCCTCCGTTGCCCAGGCCGGTGGCCTTCAATGGTCAGAGTTTGGAAGCTTCATCATCGTCTCCCATCACAGTCACCGATGAAAATCTAAAATTGATGGACGACGAAACGCCTGAACAATTAGTGGATAGCAATCCGCACATCGAACAACTGATGAAGCAATTGAGGAAAGTGTGTAAATACAGCAAACACGTTGCAGTAACAGAGAACTTTTTGAGAAAAGTGTAAATTGCGATACAAAATTAGAAATTGACAAAAATGCGTTTCGATTACTGTATGTAAGAATAAAATTTCAGGCATTCCAACAACCCGAATCATCGACTAAGTCTTACAGTAATAACGACGTCACCAATTTTTCCGCAGCTCGAGATAAAGTGAACTCCGATGATCTACATCAATTGATACAATCGGCTTCGTCTCAAAATGGTTCGAATTTCGAATCATCGTTGGATCAATTTTCTAGGAATAACGCTAAAATTTTGGAACAAAGTCAAAATTTTGTCGACAATCGAGATCAGTATCTAATTTTGGATAAAGAGACGCATTTCCCCAATCGATGTTCGTTAACGGGGGCGGCGGAGTCGTCGTCTTCCTTGCTGACGTCATCGTCGCTGATGACGGCATCATCATCATCATTTTCGGCCAATTGTCGATCAAAATCTATGTGTCACGTGACCTCGTCGTCGTTGGAAAAAGATGGGTCGTTTTTGGCCACGCCTACAAAAATGACCATATCGGCAGCAAATAGCTTACACCAATTGCAGGCAAATTTGAAACAAACAAAAAATCGTGGTAGCAAATACCAGGCGTTGTTTGACGAATCCACGACGCATTACGTGGAATTGGAAGAAAAATACAACGAAGCGAAAAATTTGATCGAAAATTATCAAGCAAAGTAGGAATTTTCAAGAAAAAAGGATAATTTTCTACGAAGTTTTCTTTTCTACGAAAACTCGGGTTTCTAAATTTTTAAATTCATAGAATTTTAACTCTTTGGCGTTTTTAAATTTTTTAATTTTAAAACTTATTGCTTGTTCGAATTTTCATATTTATTTCGAATTTTGAAATGTTGAATGCAAAACTTCCCAGGATTTGGAAATATTTATAAAAATTGTTGGAAGTTTGAATTATGCTGAATTTTAAATCTCGGAATTTTTAAATATATTAAACTTTTTGAATTCTGAAAGTTTTACAATTTTGAGAAAATTTGATTCTCCAAGAGAAAATATTATTCCAAATTTAATATCTTTTACTATAGTCAAATCTTTTTATAATCTTTTCGTCAAAATTTTTGCACTTTTTTGTTTTTTTTTCTTTAAATTTTTTATTTTTCTTTAGGGAACGATCCTACCTGGAAAGAGAAGAATCTCATTTAAGAAGTCTTCTGGAAAAAGATAAGCAATACGCGGCTCTATTGAAACAACTTAACGATAAGGTGAGTCTGTTCAGAGACTTTCCAAAAACATAGAAATAAAAAACGATGAAAATTTGTCGAAACGCGTTCAAAACTTTTAAATTCGATAAAATTTTTCAGAAAAATTTTTGCATTTAAATTTTTCTGAAATTTTCTGCCTTCTAGAAAAGCCTTTCAAAAAGTGACATTTTTGAGGATTTCTGAAATATCAGAGAAAATTTCGTAAAGTTTGAAAATTTCTGACTCTAGAAATTTACAGAATTTCAATTTATCTTTTTTGGAAAAAATCGGACGCCAGAATTCACGCCGACAAAAGTTTGTTAAAGAATTTCCCAAAATTTCCCGAATTCCAGAAAAAACATCTTATATTTCTAGGATTTAATTTAAAATTTGCAGAACAGATGTTCAAAATCTGCGCTTATTTTTCGCAATTCTTCCCATACAAACCAAAGTTTGCTCGAAAATTTCTCCCATAATTTGCTGAAAGGTGGAATTCGTCGTAAATTTACATAATTTTTAATGGAAGCTTTATTATACTTGTGATAACCGTATCATCTTCTGGGTTCATTTGCAATCATTTATATATTATGCAAATCCGTGGTAGGATTGATTTCGAATATAGTGAAGAATTGCAGGATTATTGTACTTATAAAATTAATGTATATTTTGTTATAAAATTGTAGAATTACTTTACTGTCGTCGAGATCTAGGATCGCACTGAAATACTGTACTATCATCGGAATCTATCATCCAGCTACCATGCAAATCGTTTGGCTGGATAGATACAGAATTTCTGGATTACTGAATTATCATCAAATTTTAGGTTTATTATACTGTATGATTACTGTACGATTGTCGAGTTCTAATATTACTAAACGATAATCAAAATTTACCGTCAAACTATCATGCAAATCCTGTGGCCGGACGTATTTCAAATATATTAATAAATTGTAGGATCAACGCACTATTATCATACTATAAGATTACAGTACTATTATTCATTACTGTAGGATTGCTAGACTATAATCAAATTTTTAATCGCATAAGTTACAGTGACCGCGAATTTTTTCCATACAGGTTATTTTTCTGGAAAATCAACTACGTGAGACTTACGAGAAAAAGTTTTTCGATGATCGAAATCGCGCCTGCGCTATCGAAATGAGAAACACAAATTTGAATCCGACGGGCACCGCTACTGTGCCGTCAATCATGATGGATTTTCCGGAGAATTTTCCGTCGACGAGTTCGTCGACGACGACTTTCAAAGCAACGCCAGTGGTCAAAGAAAACGGTGGTATCGACAGCGACGACTCGCCGCCGGCGTTGGCGTATTTACCGTCGAAAAAATTGTTGGCCGCCGCCAATTTAGGTGCCGATAAACGTGAGTTTATTGTTACAACGAAATTTTTGAGCCTGTTTTACTGTAGAAGTTCGCGATATAAAATTTGCGTAAATTTTTGAATGACTGTAGCTCACTTACCGAGATTCCCTAGAAGGTTGGCGTTAAAAATATCAGGTAATTTTTTTCCTAGGTTTTATTGTAAAGAGTTACTGCAGAAAACTCATCTGATTGCTTGGAAGTTTCTGCCGCTGACATGTCCCGTGTTTTACTTTGTAAGCGTACCGTAAAAAAGTTCTTCTCGCATGTAAATGTGGCATAGTTAAGGAATTTTATTACTACTCTAAGGCCCGTATGCCAGAAGGTGGAGTAGAATACCCCATGGAGTAGTCTAATCCAAGGAGTAGCCACTCCCCGGAGTAAGCCGATCCACCAACTAGCTACTCCACGGATTCTTTTTTTGGCATTCCAGAAAGTGGAGTAGTGGCGGAGTTCGTAATCTGTGGATTAAACAGCGGAGTAGTGGCAAAAAGACAAGAAAAAAAATCGTCACATTTTCACAATGGATTTCTGCTGTCCGTCGCGGGTTCATAGCTTTTATTACTTTTCTCTACAAGACCACTTTATCGACTTTCTCTCTGCAAGACCACACTTTGTCAACTTTATCGATTTTTTCCGCATTCGTTGTATTATTTTTTGGAAATTTACATAATTTGAGACTTGTGAAATGAGCAACAAAAAACGAGGTGATAATTTTTCAGAGCTTGAAATTAATTTTCTAATTGAATCCGCCAAAAGTCGAAAGAATGTTATCAAAAATAAAAAGGCGGACAGTTTGGTTAATAAGACAAAAAAATCGGCGTGGGTCAGCATTGAGAAAGACTTCCGAGAAAATCCAGAAAATCCAGTGTCAGGATTCCACGCCGCTTTGTTGAATTTTCTAGTTCATTATGCAAAATTCCTATCAATTCATGCACTGTTGCTGTATAAAATCGATATCGTAGTCGCAAGTTAAAATCACTATACATTCCGAATGGATCTGATCTTCGAAAGAGAACTCGTGGAATGTTGTTTGCATGCTCGTTTTCCTCGTCCAAATTTCCCAAAAAAATCGATGAAATACGACATCCGTAGTTATAACGCTATAACTCTCGCTCCACCGAACACACCTGCCCGGTGCAGGTTTAGAAAAAGACAAGAAAAACGTTTTTTAGTCGACTGTTTGCTCTACTCTTCTTTCTGGCATACCGAAAAAAGATAATCCACTGATTACTCTGCTGTTTAATCCGTGAATTTGCCTACTCCACTTTCTGGCATACCGATTTATTCTACTCTACTCTTCTCTTTACTCCTCTTTCTGGAATGCCAACTGGAGATAGGCTACTCCACCTTCTGGCATACATGCCAGTTTACTGCAGATATATCAGACAGGGTTTGGAGGCAATGGAGAAGCGCTTATGTTTCCTTGATTTACCGTGGCAGACAACTCGTCCCATTTTTTGAGATCACTTCCACTAATGGTTTACTGTAGAAGATTACTGTAGAAAATATGTTTGATTTGATATGGTAAATTTAGCTCAGTTACTTTCCTGTGCTTCCTCTGGAAGGCTACAGTAGAGCAAGATGTTTATTGTGGTTTACTGTGAATTTTGAAATTATTGTAGCTCGAAGATTTTGTGTGATTACCATGAAAGGCTTATTACTATTCAGGGCCGTTTCCAATATTATTGTGGTCAGTGAGGCTACTGTAGAAAATAATCTAGAAAACAACCGGTTACTGTTCGAAATATAATTTTGAAGTAATTACAGTTTTTTTACTGTAACGGGACATAGAATACATTCTCCAGTTCCAGTGTAAAACGTTACCGTAAAATAGTCAAGATTCAAATCTAGTTGAAATGTCTTCAAAAGTTTACTCTTGAAATTTGATTTAGAATGATCAAATACTCAAAGCTTTTGGGGTTTCGGTCAATTTAGTTGAAGATGAAAAAGTACTGTCAAATGTATACTGCCGAAAGTTACTGTGGAATTAACCTGGAAGTTCCGGCATTCCGGTTTTAGGTTACTATGGTTCGATTGTTAAAATAAAATTATTACAAATACTTTTTTGATAAATGATTAAATAATTGAATATAGTGGCATAGATCCTTCAGATTTTTTCCAGAAGTGACAGAAACTCTAGCAATGAGACATGATACACCAGAGTCGTACTTTAGGATTATTGGAATATTAGGGAATTCGGAAAATTGTTTTTGAGACAGTCCGAATGATTATTTCTGAGTGAACATAACTACGACGAAATGATTTTGTAACAACGCTCACTGTACTATGATATAAATTTACGTTCATGGGTTCACTGTAGTTTTTAATTTTAAATTTACAACGCGAAATTTCTTGGTTTTTTAGAATATTTTTGTTTTTTAGAATCGTCCGATAACGTGACCGCAAAAACGGCCACTTTTACAACGTCGACGACGTCTTTTAGTTCTAGAAAAATCGTCGAAAATCAATTTTTCGACCACCAAATCGACGTCGATAATCGTCAATTCGCGGACCTTAATTCTGTAAGCCGAATTTTGGAAAATTTTACACTAATCGTTTTTATTAATTTTTAATGCTGCATTCGCTTTATAGGATGCAAATTTTGGTCGAATAGACTCAGATTTCGATAAAAATTTAACGAACGAAAATGGAAATTCGGAATCGACTTCCAACGATAAAACGCAAAATTTAGAAAATTCAAGTAAAATTTGCTAAGATTCAATTCGAAATTTCATAGAAACTTAGACTTTTGAGATAACTCGACTGAAATTTTAAGGAAATCGTCCCAAAATTATAGAATTCTTTTTATCGAATTCTTAGAAAAATTCTGAAAAATCGAGAGAATTTCGACAAAAATTGTCAAAAATTCTCCAATTTCAAACAAGATTAGCAAATAGAATTCACGAAAAAGGGAAAATCTCCGAAAAAATCATAGATTATTTGGATGAAGAATGTAAAAAAATTTAGAATTTCAAACCAAATTCGTTGAATTCGAACAAACTTTCGCAACGTCATAGGTTTTTGCAGAATTGTAGAAAAACCCTAGAAAGTTCAAGAAAGTCAAAAATTCCAAAAAAATTTGAAAAAAGTTTCGAAAAGTTCGACAGATATTCTTTGGAATTAAGCCAAAATCCACAGAGTCGGATAGAAATTTGTGGCAAAATTAATTTTTTTCACGTTAATTGTCTGAACTTTTGGAATTTCAGTCGAAATTAACGAAAACTCGAATTTGACAACTCAAATAAAATTTCTCAAAGATGAACCAAAATTTTAGAATTTTCTCAAAATTCGCAGATATTCCGAAAAAATTTAAAAAAATAAGAATTTTTGAAGAATTCAAATTTAATCAAAATAAGAAAAAATCCAAGAAAATTTCATGAATATCAAAGTCTTTCTTTTTAAAATCAAGAAAAAACTTAACTTCAATAAAAATTCTTGAGACTTCAAATAGAATTTCGTGAGTCGAAAAATAAAAAATTCAGACAGTCGAAATCCACAAATATTTTAAAATAATTTCAGAAAATTTGAATACTATGGTTCGAATCGTATGCAAAATATAAATTCAAATTCTAAAAGCCTTATTCAGATTTTGAATTCTTATATGAACTCGATCTTAATATTAATTCTGAATTCTGATTAGAATTTCGGCTTTCTATCCGGATTTTCTTTGCTTTGAAGTTTCATTCTTGCTCGAATTGTAAATTATTGTTTGAATTCTAAACTGAAATGAATCCTAACCTTTGAAATTCGAAATTTCTCTTCAATACCTAAATTTTTAAACATTGATCCTAATTCTAAATAATAGTTCGTATTCTTATTTTTGATTTGAATTCTAAATTCTGATGTTACAAATTTAAATTTTTATTTGACTTCTAGATCTTGTTTTCGAATCCTGAATTTTGTTTTTGAATTCTGATTTTTGATTTGAACGTCGATAATAATCTAAAATTTAAAATATTGACACATAGCCAGTTTTCACGTAAATTTGTTTTTTTTCAGCTCAGCTTTCATCTATTGCTCAAAATTTTTCGTCTACCGACGCTGGCGCTGGCCGAAAATATAGTCGCGGATCGCCTCCCACGCCTCGACGTTTGGCCTCATTTTTCGCCTTCAGGAAAAAATCATTGCGCGAGGAACATCAAGTGACCTTGAATAGTAAGGCGTAGTTTACTGTTAGGTTTTCCTTGACTTCTTATACGTTGATCGATTTTTTAGAGAAAGAAACTTTATTGTCAACGATTGAACTCGACAAAAGTTGCGTGAGTGTTTTTTGTATCCTTCTGTAATTACAGAAGTCTAAATTTTATTCACAAGTATGAATTTCAGTTTAAAAATGCGAATTATCGATTAAATTTTCAAATTTGACTAGCAAGCCCTGGATGAATTTTGATTTTAGTGAATTTTAATGATGAAGTTTTAGCCGATTCCACGTAATCTGGAAAATTTTGAATTTTTTTAGTAAAATTCTACTGATTTATAAAAAAAGTCCCATGAATTTCATCTACTTTTCATTCTTGAAAAATAGGCAGAAACGTTCAAGAAACTCTGAAACTTGGTATATAGGAATTTTTCATAATTTGGAAGAAATTATAAATTTAAAAGAAATTTGCGCAAATATGTCAAATCAAATTTTGTTGAATTTTCGTGCAAATAATGCGATTTGTTATTGAACTTCGCAAGTTCTAAGAATTTTTAACGTCATATTCCGGTAAAAAAATTCATAGAATTCCGAAGAAATTATGTGAATTTGAAAATCTTTTGATTCTACCAAATTCAGAATACTCTCAGAATGTAGAATTTTGTGGCGTAAAATTTTACTGACCGTAATTTTTTTCAGAATTATTTGACAGAATCCTATAAAATTTCTAAATTTTTGAGAAGCTGTGATGTAAAAATTTGATTTTCCACATTTGAAAGAAAAAGTATTTGGGATTTTTCTAGAAAATAGAAAATCGGCGTGGATTGACAAAGTTTCCGAGAAATTCCGTAAAATTCTGCAAATTTTTCAATCATGAATTTCACATAAAATTCAAAAGATTTTACAAATATCGAATTTGGTTGTGTTAAATTACATGAAAATTAAAAAAAAAAAATTTACAAAAATAAGATGGGGAAATCATACATGTAATTGGGGAAAGCGCCATAAGAACCCCCGAGAAATCGTCTTTCATGTGTCTAGCCATAATATGGTGACCCCTTCGAGATATGTCAATCATATGGGTGTAATAGCCATAGGAACCCCCATCTTTTCGGTCGGAAAAATTGAACAAAAACGCTTAAAATTGTAAATTGTTGTGGCTCTTCGTGGCATAAATACATATTGTACGGCTCTCATGCAAAAATTACTGTTTATTTTTTGAACCGATTTTTCGGATTTTTTAGGCGGAGAAAAATCGAAATTTTTTCTTCAAAGGCTCCCCTAACATTTTGGGCGATCGATGACCTTCCGTCCGCAAAAAGGCGCTTTATCGCCTAAGACCTAGAAGCTCCGTTATGCATATGGGAGAAATATTCTACCGAATTATATAAATTTTTTTGATATTTTCAAGGTCTGAAAATCTTATATTCTGACGCGCGGAAAAACAAATTTCAAATTCTCTATCTTTCCAAAAATTTGCATCTGAAAGTTCCATATACTCCAGGATAAAGTGTGACTTTCATAAATCTTCAAAAAATTCAAATTTCAGTACAATTCCACTTTAAAAAATTATGTAAAATTTTTCTGATGAATTTCAGTGAGATTAATTTTTTTTGTTTTTTTAGTATATAGCCAGTGCTTTTCCCATTTTTTTATTTTCACTATTTTTGACAGTTTTCCAACGACATTTTCCAATGGAAAAGCGACGACGTATGCAAATTTTTGCAAACGTTGGGTTTAGACAAATATTCACCAGAATTTTGTATCAATAAAATCGACGGCAAAAAGTTATTGCATTTAGATGGTTCTAAATTGAAGGTAGGGTGATAGTTCTATCACTTTCTACAGTAATCTTTCCACGTTGTACAGTAACTTGCGGAAGTAATTCTCGTTTTCTACAGTAATCTATCATTGATTTAATATTTAGGGTCTCCATTCTGAAGTTTCGGAAAATCTTTCCTCCATGGTAACCCTGACTCAGAAAGAAATTTCCGCTTTCTACAGTAATCCTACCATAATTTTACAGTCATTTTCAACTCTAACTCCAGAATAATTCCGTTTTATACAGTAGTCCTTCACTGTTATACTGTTATTCGATCGATTAGTGTTTAAAGCAATACACCATTCTGAAAACTTCATAGAAAAAACGTGCCTCTTTACAGTATTCTTCACGGAATTTCACATTGAATCTGTATCACTATATACTAACATCTAGAAAATTCTTGGGTAATTTTTCAACGACTAACCAAAAAATAGTGGCTTTCTACGGTAATCGATCACAGTACTACACTACAAGTTCGAGGAGACCCTGTTTAATTTTACAATGAATCTCTACTTTAGCTGCGGGAAAAGTGTTTCTTTCTCTGTATTTATTTTATGTTCCTTAAGTATAGTGAATATACCGTAATATTGAAAAAATATCTTCCTCCGCAGTTATCTGCTAATAGTCCTACTAATTGTGAATCTCAATTTTGAGAAAAAAAAAACTTTTCTACAGTAACGCAACTGCAATTGTTTTCTCTATAACCTGAGCAAAAAATAATCTTTTCTACTGTATCATCCTGGAATTGTACAATCGTTAAAAGCATACTATATCGTTGAGAGCATTTCACAGTAATTCTTTACCCAATAACTTCAAAATTTTTTCTCTTCCTACAATGACGCCTCGTCGGTAGTATACTGTAACTCGATAATTTAACTTTGTTGTTTACAGAACATCGGCGTTGAAAATCAGTTGGACCGAGCTTTGATCAAAAAAGGCGTCAAGGAATTGAAAAACGAAATTAGGAAAAATTCTAAAAATAGAAAAATTTGAATGTATTATACATTTTAAAAAATTATGAGCAAGTACACTCAGTCCAACTTTAGAATTTCAAACTTTCGAAGAAATTTTAGAGTTCTATTTTTTGAAACTTGCTCATCATTTTTTCTTTATGTCAGAATATATTATTGCGTTTGTTATTTATATAGTTGTTATAAAAATTAGTAATTGTCTTTGTTCAGACCGCTATTCATGTAAACTGGTCTTCTAGAAATAGCTTTCTTGAATTCAGTAAGAGCGGCAGTTGCAAACGTCCCAGTTTACTGTAGTTCCGATAATTCAAAAGTATTCTAGAAATTTAACGTGGACGTCAGAGAAGTGTGTTAATACAGGTATATTTTGTACTAGTTTATTAGAAAGTGCCCCGACGGGGCAGAAGAAAGAAGAATGTACTTGCTTGGATAGTTGCCAAGCTAGAAAAAAAGTGGACTAGATTTTTGAGAACTTGGGTCAAAGTTGGAAAAAATTCACTTCCTTTATATTGGATTTTCATTCTTTCTCAAAAAAATTGTTTATGTCTGTGAAAAAGTACATTCTGCAGCATCGTGCATTTTGTCCTTCTCCTGGCATCAACTACAGTGAAATTTTTCTATATGCGCATGACTCCAAATGTAAAAAAATGGTAAACCAATAGCATTCTAACTCCCGACCGATTCAAAACTTCTGCCTCTCACACTAACTGAAAAAAGGTGAGGGAGGTATACTATAGTCATAATCCCGACATTGAATTCGTTACAGTCCTGATGATATTCAAATTATACCGAACTTGAGGTCAAACCGAGTCGCCTTTTTGCTCGAGATTATCTTGAGCTCGAGCTTAGATCCCTTTAGTGCAACTGGGCCTTGGTTACTTACCGAGTGAATTCTATACGATAGGTTATATAAAATGAGTGAATTAAACATATCTTACACAATCGACTTAGTTCTAATAAGACTTCTGTTGTAGCCTTTTCTAAAAAACTGAGTGGGATTTAATGTGTCACTTTCCCAGAGTTGATTCCTGTTTTGTTGACACTAAATTTAGAAAAAAAGCTCAACGCAGTTAGAAACACACATATGTGATAGGGGACATGGGCGGTAAAAGCTACCCCAAGGTTTTGAAACTGGAAAACTTGTTATGAAAAAAAATCTTTGGTCAACTTTTTTTGGATTTTTTGTCTTAAAAGCCAAAAAGCCAAGGTTCAGCCCGGTACTCTCCTCAAAATTTCGAAGATGCACATGTTTGATTGGAAAGTGTGTTGATGCCCTCAGCTGCAGAATATACTTTTTCACAGACATGGAAAGTTTTTTTGAGAAAGAATGAAAATCCAATATAACGGAAGTGAATTTTTTCCAACTTTAACCCAAGTTCTCAAGAATCTAGTCCACTTCTTTTTCTAGCTTGGCAACTATTCAAGCAAGTATATTCTGGGCATTTTCTAATAAACTAGTTCACCTCTTTTTAGTCGGCCTCAGCCATGCATGAAAACCTTCGTAGAAGCACATTGAAGTTTCAAATCTGGTCACCTTCACATCAAAGAAACAATAAAAAACAATCTTAAAGCTACGAATTCTCACTTTCGATAAAAGTAAAAGATGTGTAAACTGCATAGAACGTAACACATTGTAAACATAGTGTAAAGTGAACATTTCTATTGATATCCCCATGATCAGGAACCCGTCAACCTAAAAACCGCAGAAATATCTTTGTTTACACACTGAACAATTTTTTGTTTGAAGTGACTGTGTCCATTGAATTCCCCGTGGTCAGAAACCTCTTCCTCCAAAAAACGCAGAAATACATTTGTATAAACTCAATATAATTTTGTGTGTAAAGTGATCGCATTCATTGAATTCCTCGTGGTTCAAAACTCCTTGCCCCAAATTATCACGAAAATACGTTTGTTTACACTCGAGACAATTTTTCGTGTAGAACGACCGCGTCCATCGAATTCCCAACTAGTTTATCAGAAAATGCCCCTATGGGGCAGAAAAAAGAATATACTTGCTTGGATAGTCACCAAGCCTGAAAAAGGAGCGGACTAGATTTTTGAGGACTTGGGTTACAGTTGGAAAAAATTCACTTTTCTAATATTTGATTTTCATTCTTTCTCATTAAAAAATTTTCCATGCCTGTGAAAAAGTATATTCTGCAGCATCGTGCATTTTGTCCTATTGTGCGAAAATGTTAGTGCAGCCGTACAGCTCGGGCTGGGGATAATCTCGACATTCAGCTCGTTGTAATTCTGATGACACTGAGATTATACGAAACTTGAGATAAAACCAAGTCGCCTTTTTGTTCGAGATTATTCTGAGCTCGATCTTAGACCTCTTTAGTGCAACTGGGCCTTGTTTGCAGTCATTGGGCACCATATGTAAATGGGGCAACAGGGTAAAGAATACAAAAATGCCATTAAAAAGCTCCTGATTCAAGCATGCCTATATCAGATATGTGCATCAAATCCGGTTCCTGCGTCTCCCCAACTCTACTCGCACTCCCACGAAAACAGTAAAACTGTTTTGAAAGCAGGACTGGAGCGATCGGGATGGGTGAAACTGCTTCCCGTCTGCAATCTTGCAAAAAGTGCTCTTTCTGCAAGTTTCAGTTTAAATCCAAAAACTATTTTGCTGAATATGTAAAAAAACTTGTGATGACTTGATTTCGAGTGCCTATATTGAGAGAATAAATTTGTTTACGGCTTGTAATCAGTAAAATTTGTGCAGTGTATTCTATACCATGTCTTATATAAAATGACTGAATTAAATAGATCCTGCACAATCAATTCAGTTCTAAGACGTCTTTGTGCTGTAGCTTTTCTAAAAAAACTGGGTGGGATTTTATTTGTCACTTTTCCACAGTTGACTCCTGTTTTGTTGACACTAAATTTAGCAAAAAATTCAACGAGTTGGAAGGACACATGTGTGAGGAGGGACATGAGGGTGCAAACTACCCCAAGAGTTTTGAAACTGGAAAATTTTGTATGAAAAAAAAATTTTGGAAAACTTTCTTTGAATTTGTTGTTTCGAAAATCGTCAAAAAACCAGGGTCCACCCAAATGCCCTCCTTAACATTTCGAAGACGCACATGTTTGGTTGGAAAGTGCATTGATGCACTCAGCTGCAGAATACACTTTTTGACAGACATAAAAAATTTTTTTAATGAGAAAGAATGAAAATCCAATATTAGAAAAGTGAATTTTTTTCCAACTTTAACCCAAGTTTTCAAAAATCTAGTCCGCTCCTTTTTCAAGCTTGGTGACTATCCAAGGAAGTATATTCTTCTTTTTTCTGCCTCATCGGGGCATTTTCTAATAAACTAGTCCATCTTTTTTTAGTTGGCCTCCCATGCATGAAAACCGTCATAGAAGCACATTGAAGTTTTAAATTTGGCCATCTTCACATCAAAGAAAGAATAAAAAACAATCTTAAAGCTATGAATTCCCACTTTCGGAAGAAGTAAAAGACGTGTAAACTGCATAGTACTTGAAACACGTTGTTAAGAAAGTGTAACGTGACCATATCGATTGGATTCCTTACGGTCAAGAACCCCTCAACCCAATATATCGCGAAAATACCTTTGTTTACACACCGGAAAATTTTTTGCGCAAGTGATTGCGTATCTTAAATTCCCGATGATCAGAAACCCTTTCCGTCAAGAATCTCAGAAATACAGTGCACACTTGAGATAACTTTTTGTGTAAAGTGGTCGCGTCTATTGAATTCTCTGTAATTGATAATTCAATAGGCGCAATCACTTTACACAAAACCTCCTTCCACCAAAAAATCAAAAAATACGCTTGTTTACACTCGGGATAATCTTTTTGTGTAAAGTGATCGCATCCATTGCATTCCCTATGGTCGAAAACCCTTTCTGGAAAAAGACCACGGAAATACCTTTGTTTTACACGCAGGATAATTTTTCGTGTAGAATGACCATCGAATTCCCCGCGGTTGAAAACCCCTTCCACAAAAAATCGCTGAAATGGGCTTATTTACACTCTAGATAATGTTTTTGTGTAACGTGACTGCATCCAGCGAATTCTCCTTAGCCGAAAACCCCTCCTCACAAAATATCGCAGAAATACATTTGTTTACACTTGGGATAATTTTTTGAGTAAAGTGATTACATTCATTGAATTCCCCACGGCCGAAAACATTTTCCACGAAAAATTAACAAAAATGTGCTTGTTTACACCCAGGATAATTTTGTGTTTAAAGTGATTGAATTGATTGAATTCCCCGCGGTCGAAAACCCCTTCGATCAAAAAATCACAAAAATACGATTGTTTACACACGAGATAAAATTTAGTGTAAAGTCACCGCGTCCATTTAATTCCCCATGATCGGAAACCCTAGTACCCCTAAAATCCCAATAAGGCTACGGGTTTAATTGAAACTGCAAAAAATTAGTAGTGCATATGCTGCAAAAAAATTATTTTTTTGAAGCCGTAAGTATTATATAACAAAATTGCGGAATTTTGCCGGAACTTTGGACCACCATATAATTGAATTGAGGCGATATTTTAAGAAATGAAAAATCGCATCTGAGATTGCACCCCCAAGATGCTTAGCCTGAAGTATGGAATTTGGATATGGCACACCTATTGTGTGGCATGGTGGGACTGGAGGCCCTTAAAAAGTGCGCTTTTTGCTTGTTTTTGGGCCACCATCGAGCACGACTTGCAGATAGAGCCGAAATGACAAAAGATATTCCATAGTTTGCCCCTATGCCCGAAATTATGAAAAAACCCCGAAGGTTCTAGCTCTAACCGTTTTGGCTCTAGGTGGGGGGGGACATGAAATTTGGGGGCCAAGTATATTATAGGTTGACGCTACCACGCCACTTATGATGGTCAAAAACCCCTTCCTCCAATAAGTCATGGGAGTACCTTCATTTACATTAATGATGATTTTTGTGTAAAGTGACTGCATCCATTGAAGTCGTTTCGGTTGGTTACACCCGGGATAATTATTTGTGAAATGTGATCGCATTCATGAAATTCCCCGTCGTCGAAAACCCCTTCATCAAAAAATTACGACAATACGCTTGTTTACACCCAGAATAATTTTTCATGTAAAGTGACTGGGTCCATCGAATTCGCTTCGGTCGAAAACCCTTAAACCAAAAATCACAATAACCGTACTGGTTCAGTTTAGAGGGCACCGTAGTGCATAATGCTGCAAAAAAAATTTTTTTTGAAGCTGTAAGTTTATATAACAAAATTGTCAAATTTCGCGGTTTTCGGGACATTGGACAACCATACAATTAAATGGAGGCCATATTAAAAAAAAATAAAAAATCGCACTTGAGATTGCACCTCCAAGATGCTTAGGCTTGGCACTCCCATTGTTGGGCATGGTCGAACTGGGGGCCTTAAAAAGTGTGTTTTTTGCATACTTTTGGGGCCCCACCGAGCATCACTTGCAGATACAGGCGAAATGACGAAAGTTTTCCCATAGTTTTCCCGTATGCCCGAAATTATGAAAATAACCCGAAGGTTCTAGCTTTAACCGTTTTGGCGCTAGGGTGGGGAGACATGAAATTTTGGGGCCAAGTATATTATAGCTTGATGCTATCGCGCCACCTATGATACGTGAGTTCAAGCTATCAGTATACATTTCATTTTACATTATGCCGACACGTCAACCTTATTTTTATGTCTCAAATTTTATATTGTTGAAATGTCGAAAAACAGTTAATCTTGACGTCATGCTACAAGCCTGAGTATTGATCGATATCAAACAAAAATTTTCAAATCAAGTTAACATGATGTAGTTTTGCGTCGTCGGATCATATTCAGGCGCTATTATTCACGGAACTCAAAATTGTAAGTGCATCACGAAAAAACAGAAAGTTGATTGATTTTTTATTCATTTCGATGACAGTGAATGTCACTTTCTCGGTGGTGATGCGCAACATCGATTTGTTGAAAGGGTTCCGTTTAAAAAATCCTACGAACTGTAATATTGCGTCAATTTTTTAAGTCATCTTACAATATATATTATAAAAAAATACGTAGTCTATTATGATTGTATATTGATTTTTTAGTCCATAGCACCAAATTAATAAAGTGTGTAAAACTACTTTTCGAATGGTTTCGAACCGTACAATAATCTGGAGTTGTTTTCACAACACGTCTATTGTAGTGATTTTTCCGGTCATACTGTACATTCTAGAAAAATGCGTGTCCTCAATTTCATAACTAATCTTTTGCTTATAGGATAAACTCCCTGTATTGTAGCTTATTAGCACAAAACCAATTTATGGAAAGTGTCGGCAAGCGCAGTAATCCAGAAGTTTTTTCATCACATGTCTGATATGTGAAAATCAGTACGTGCTTTATCATTCTGGTCAAATGGATCTTTTTGCCTACAGCATCAACATATTGTGCACTGTGTAGCTCATTATTAGCGTAAAATCAATTTCTGAAAAGAATTGGTAGATACGATAAACTGGAATTTTATCCACTACATCGATTTTTCTGATCATCCAATGCATTCAGAAAAATGAGTATCTTGTGGTAAGAATTGATCTTTTTACTACAGCATCAAGTTACTGTAATTTAGCTTATCCGCATTAAATCAATTTTAGGAAAGGACCGGTTGCAGTGTAAGCATCAGTAAATTGAAATTTCTTCCAAATGTCTACCATACAAATTTTTCTAATCGTACTGTACATTTTCTTGCAAAATTGAATGAATTGCTAATTAATTTTGTATCACGTGATATTGATCCGCTTTTCTGTAAAACCTGCTCATCGATTAAAGAATTTATGACTATTTTTTCACCTGGTGCGTTTCACCATTCAACCCAAAGCTTAGTTTTTCAGATCGGTTAATTTCCTTGAGTTGGATATGGAGGAGAAGACGTCTACAATTAAAGTATGTTAAGAATCTTACTTATGTTACGTTTTTCGATCCAAGCGCAATCTGATGTCATCCAAAATTCATAACTTTGAGAAATGTTAACAGGTTGCTGACGTCATCATCAGTCTATAAATTCCACTTTCGTACTGTTATATCTAACCAAGCATAATATGTCAATTTTTTGACTGCCGAGATAATTACTATATATACTATATATATATATATATATATATATAGTTTTTCTAGTTTTCTAGTTTCATTTGATTCTCACACGGAAATTTGTGAATTTCCATTTCCTGTTTTTCCTCGGAGCAATAGTATTGAGATTCGAAGTCAGAGGCAAGGTGACCATGCGTTATTATAGCTTTATGCCTTGTTCTTCTATTGCATTGAATCCAACTACAGACACTATGCTTCACATCAATTCGACATCAGCAAGACTATCAGCAGATTATTGTTGTTTTAGTTCTATTTCATAACATCATCTTGAGATTATCAGAAAATTATTGTAGTTTCACTTTTTCTGCAAAACTTCCCGATCCTGCTGGCATGATGATTCTTTTAGATTCTTCCTCTCTTGTTTTACAGCAACATATTGATTCAATTGATCTGTGGCTCCTAATTTTACGCCAGCAAGATAATCAGAAAATTACGACGGTTTCACACGACCAAATGACTGATCTTGCCGACATTAGAGATCGTAATTAAAATAACTCAGGAATTTTTGATTTTACGTCAACAAGGTCTCATCAGCAAATTACTATTCGACCATTTTGCTGACATTAAACTTGTTTGATACTGTTCTTGTATAATTCTTTGACATACAGTTACACCATCAAAATCTTATTTGCGCCTACAGTTTCAATTTTTTTGCGGAAATCTTGCCGAAGTCAAACGTTTTTTACCTGCTCTTTTTATTATACGGTACCCCTGGTGCTTAATGGTTTTTCGATGTTAGGCTAACAGCAAATAACCGCAGTTTCATTTTGATTGCGAACTCTATCATTTTGCTGACGTCAAAGTTTTATCGGCTATTCTCAATGGCTTTTAACTCGAGACCAACAACATTTTATCAGCTAACTGTTGTAAAGTTCCATTTTTATTGCATAACCTCCAGAAATTTTTTCAGAAATTTCAGAAACTCATGTCCAATTTCTGACGTCGAACATTTTTCTAATATTTTAGAGTAATCCTGCCATCGGTACGGCATTACGTCAGCAAGATGGGGTCAGAGTTACCTTAGTTCCATTTTTGCTCTATAACTCGTTTTGCTGATGTCTGACTTCTTTCATGTTTTGAGTAAATTGCTCATTCTGAGCCACGAAGAGAATGATGTCGGCAAAATATCGTCAAAAGTTTAACGTCAAACTCTACGTGAATTTAATTTTTAGATCGCGTGATCACTCTTCGCTAGACGTCGGATTATGAACTCGACCAGCGAATGTTGCGATTTTAGTATCGATTTTTTGACCCTCATACAATCGATTTGCTTGATTTTTGTCGCGATTTTTTCATCTTCTGCCTGCCTATTATTAATCAGCGTAGTTTTCAGATCAACCTTATTCCATATCAACGTCCGAATTTTGTTGATCAACTCTTTCGCCGCTGCTTGGTTCAATATTTTGGCTCAAAGTATAGTTGGTGAGTGAGTCTTTTCTTTAGACGATTTACCGTAGTGACATGAAAATTGACGAATGTATTACAGTAAGTCTCGATAGAAATTTATGTGACGTGCTTCTCGTACTGAACATTGTCGATTGAAGCTCAACCACAAAAACTGTAACTTCTTGCATCAACTAGTTTATTGTAACTGAAAAAGTCAATTTGAGAAGATCATTTGCAGTGTACTTCACTTTCAGGAAAGCATTCTACGGTAGGATACTGAATACGAAAAAAGAAGTATTTTAATCAAAAAAATTGTTGAAAAAATTAAAAATTAAATAAAATTAAATAAAACTTCTAATTTAAAAATTTGTAACTGTTGTAAGTACATCATGTCTTCATAGCTTTTCCTACCTCAGGAAACCGTGTTTTAGCAACATGCCTAAAAATGCCATCCCATAGGGTATCATTTGATTTCAACGAGGTTTTAAATTTTTTTCTAACTAGATATTCAGTTTTGATAAGTAAAGTTATGAAGAATTCCGAAAACATTAATAAATTTTTATTCACTGTAATAAAAAATCAGTTTCACAACAATTTTTTTTCAGCCGGCTACAACATCATTTTTTACTTCAACGCTTGCAATAGCCCAATTTCTCGTCTAGAATGTTTCTGGTTGACCTGGTTTCTCGTCCCGTCTACCCGATTATTCATGGAATTCTTGGGCGCTTTAACTTTCGAACATTATTTGATAAGCTTTCGACCAGAAATTTTTTGCAAAACGTTATCGTCGTCGTCCAAAAAAACAGCAAAATATTTGGCGGCTATTTTAATTGTAAGTCTTTACGTTTTGAATGGCTGCTTTATCGTCAAATCTTATTTCGGCGTGTCCAAAGTGGCCGATCAACGTTTGGATTACTGCAATTCATTTTTCACTGTGGACGGTTGGACTCAATCCTTGGAAATTTCAGTGTATACGGGTGTACAGATTGTTCTGTTAATCTTATTTTGGTAAGTTCTCTTGCCGACGTCAATTTACACACAGATTACTTGACTTTTCAGCTCAAAATGTATTATTGTAAACAAGCTAAGCCATCTGTCAAAACAAATCTAAAATTTATGGCTTGAGATTTCGGAAAAGTCTGTACGTTCTGACAACATATATTTCCAGACAACCTGTTAGCTGTATCTTGGCAAACGAGTGAATTATGATGGTCGTCTAAACCGAAATAATATTGGTATCAATCGATAGATTTCGGCGAGACCTATCCAGATATGATAGCTATAGTGGTAACTACGGGCCTATTTGAAAAATTTTAATCCAATTCAAAATTTGTTTATTTGTAATGACAAACCGAGAAAGCAAAATTAACATTTTCGCTAGAATTTTATAATATTTTGGAATGCCGTAAAATTTTTTGGTCATCTTCGTCTTTATTTATCAGCATATTTTTTGTTGAGAAGCTTGATTCCGATTAGCCCCGATTCTATTATGTAGAGGAATATCTTGCAGGCGTCATGAGGATTTTTCGCCAGGTGATCAGTTTTCGAAAAAAGTTTTTTCCGCGCTCCAAAAAAACTGATTTCTGCGTGTCTACAGGACTTTCTAATTTCCACTTAGTAGATCCAGGTCATTATTTTTCGCTCGAACCAGACAAATAATTAGGAATTCGTCCCATATTTTGGTTAATTTGGATTTTTTACGGAATGATGAAGCATTTTGGATGGAGGGAACTAAACAACATTCTTACTTTGATCCCAGACTCCTTCAATACGTTCAAATGGCGGAAAGCACGGTAGGATGACAATGCTAACAGATGTATAGCTATTAAAAGATGCGGCGATACTAATTCAAAGCGTTCTGACAAATTCTCTCCGAAACAACCTGTTGGCTAGCCGAAAACGTCGAGAGGCAGCCAATCAACAGTTCAAAACCCAACTATATGGATGTCAGCTGGTAGATCTCGGCTAGATCTGCCGACAAATCTCAATTTCAGTGCTGTAGGACGTAGGCCTACTTTGAAGCAACTTCAAGGGAATTGAAAAATTTAAGTTTAGCCTCAAATTTCTGACGATATTTCAAAAAAATTTTAAGCTTGGAATCAGATACTCCTTTTCGAAAAGATAAATGTCTTAAAGTCAATTGATCTAAGATTTTGGCCGCACTTGAAAGAAAACAATTTTATTATTCATGACGAGGAAATCTGTATGAATTCCTGCTAAAGGCAGAGTTCTCACGACGTTTTTAGAACCAACTTCGAATTTATAGGAATTTATATGATACAAAAAGAGATCCATTCCAGAAACCCGAGTTAGTAAAGATCGAGTATTTCGAATTTTACGAATCACGCCTAATTGATCGCAATTATGATAAAAATTTGCTCGTCAAAATCAATCATCTCATCAGGATCAATAAACCTGCTAACCTGCTCCTGTACGCAAAATTTAACATATTTTGAGCTCAAATTACTCAACTCATTCAAAGGTAGAATTCTCGATTGGGATATTTGGATCGCACGTATGAAATACTGTGTAATTCGTATTCATATTCATAATTTGACTTGGTCACAATATGCATGATGTGCTCTTCAAAATCGATTAAGCCTAAAAATTTTGTATTCGTGAAACGTGGCCTATTGATCGCACAATTTGATTTGATTTTATGATGAAAACCTTATAATTTTATTGAATTTTACCTTTAAACAAAAAATCAATAGGTATAAAAAGGTTTACCCTGAATCCTATTATGGGACACGGTCTCTTAGGGCCGACTGACGATAGGTGGGCTAGGGGCAAATGGCGGGCTAAAGTGTATAAAAAAGGGCGGGGAAAATCGTTGGCCATTAGGCGAACTAAACTTTTGGCAAACTGTGGGCTAAATCTTGGGGAAAATCTCGGGCCAAACTGCGGGCTAAAGTCAGGGTAAAATTGCGGGCCAAAATGCGGGGAAAAATTGGGTCTAAATGGCACGCTAAATCTATGGGCAAAATGAAGGACAAACAGGGGTCAAATGGCGGACCAAACAAAGGATGGCCCACCGCCGTATGACGAAAGGAAGGCTAGGTTGAATTGTGGCATTTTTGTGCAAAAAAAAAGTGAAAATTTAGCCCACAAAATAGCCCTGCATGGTGATGGGCTAAGATATGAAGAAAATATTGTTTCAAGAACAAATTGATGCATTTACTGAAATACATAGATCTTCTGGTCGAAGTGGTGGGTGAAGATTGGGAAGAAGATGATCAAGATGATAGAACATCAACTAGAAAATGTCCGTTCCAAATGTCAAGTTCAAATTAGGATATGGATTAGGAAAGAAGTGATTCATATGGTTTTCCAATGACTAGAACACTGTACCACAGAAATAATGTATTATATCCTACAAGCTAGAGTATTTGAGTTCTGATCATCACCAAGTTAATCGGTTGTATTTTCCTGTTTGTGTTCTGATCATCACCAAGTTAAGCTGTTGTATTTTCCTGTTTCAATGTTACACAATGCACCCAACACTCTCTGAGCTGCACTTATCTACAGTACAGACCCTTGTTTATTGGCGTCGATTTTGCATATCTAAAAATCATACACAACATACGATGATAATTATCGACATTTTTCTGTAGAAATGTTTTGCAGTCAATGAATGTTTATTCTTCAAAGTAATACCAAGTTGGGCAGTTCATTCCACTAGAAGCTCATCATAAATAAATACGCTACCCACCACACTAAAGGCCCTGCCATGCTTCGTCGGATAGCGTCGACCGACACCAGCCGACGCTGTCCGATGAACTATAGCAGGGCATCTGACACTTTCCGGCTTCGTGTGGCTTAAACGCAGAAAACTGAAGGATTTTCTTGAGTGTCGGACAGCGTCGGACAACAAATTTCAACTCGATCGAAATTGCAATCCGGTGTCGGCAAACGCTGGCCGACACCAGATTGCAGAAGTATAGCAGCTCTGTCCGACTGTCGGCCGACACCGGCCGGAGTCGGCCAGTGTCGATCTCCGACACCAGCCAAGTCGGCCGACTCCGGCCGATGCTACCCGACAAAGTATGGCAGGGGCTTAACACTGTTAACACCATCTGCATTCTGCGGACACTGTATAAAGCGCTTTAACCCAGCATGTGAAAACATATTTTGCTGGGCTAGCTGACTTTGTCCTGCCCTCACTTTCCATCATAGGCAATTTTCGGGCTAAACAGTGGGCTACTGCTGGACTAAATGGCGAGATAAATCGAGGGAGATATGCCGCGCTAAATGGTGGGGCAGATGGCGGGCTGAAGTCTGGGGCAAATTTTAGGGCAATTGGTGTGCTAAATTTAAGGCTAGATGGTGGGTCAACTCTCGAGACCAATCGAAGGCTAAATTGCGGGCTAAACAGCGAGATAGTTAGCCCACCATTTAGCCCTAGCCTGTCTCTAGCCTGCCCTTCCTTTCACCATTCGGGCCTAACTCCGAACTCTTCGATTTAAACTTGAGGTATGTTTTATCAAGAAAGAGCAGTAGAAATGAATATTGAGACATTCAACAATTTAGAGTCAATGAAAAATTGAACATCAAACAATAATAAAGCTTGAGTAAAGTCCATCAATCTGACTTTTAGTGATCACTCAGTTGATAAGGAATAATCCACTTTGCAAATTTTAACTGACTGCCAATTATTAATCGTTTGCATTGACCTCCCCTAATCAAATTTTTACCACTTCAAAACACAACCACTGGCCACCCCTCCTGGCCAAAAAAAAATCGTCAAACGCCCCTACCTGAACTTTTTCCGAGACAGGTTTTTTCATGATTTTTGTGCATATTTTGTATGAAAAACAGGCCTGCAGAACTTTTTTTTGTTTTTTTGCTCACCCACTGCCCTACCCCCAGGGAAGAAGTCCATGGACCCTCCACCCCTGGAAAATTCTTGCCGTGCATGTCTGCCGCCACTGTGCATAAAATAAGAAATTTACATTAATTTCATTTGAAAGTGTTAATTTATCAATGCTTGTAACGCAAAAATGCTAAAAGTAAGTACGCATGCAGAATTTCGTGTCAAGACAATATTGTTGTTGACTGTATGTTAGGAATTAATCAACCGGCGGCTGTAAACCGTGACTAAACTCTCAAGCTCAACTCAACTCGATAACTCTTAAAAATAATTTCCGTCCTATGCGAGAAATTTCCAAAAAAGATCTCGCACGGCTAAAAATTCGCCCTGCGCAGAAAAAGCTATGAAAATGACCAGCGCTGCTGCGTGTGATGCGCAGACCCCGGAGCGCCGGATTTTGAGATTTCAACTTTCCAAAGCACACCAAAGGTATCACGATCTTGATTCCCGAATTTTTTTCATTAAATGAGAACCATGTGCGAAATTTTTTTCTAATTTACAACTTTTTTCCTAACAAATAACCTTCAATTCCGTCAATAACTTCAATTACCGCGTTTTTTATTGTAATACAGTATAGAGTGCGCACGCGCGGTAATTAAACAAGCAATGCATACTTCATTTCATCTTTTTTCGGTTACAAGCATTTAAAAAAACAGACTATAGATCCCTTGTAGCACATGTCTTACGCAAATTCAGGTTCAAAATTTGACTCTACCCTAGAAAATTTCTGATCCATAAATCAAATGATATGTTCCGTTAAAGCATATCTTACAGTATGTATTTATACCCTGTAACTCAATTTAGTTTTAAAGATTCAAAGTTCCATTTGATTATCGTAGAAAATTCTGTACCTTGTTTTTTAATGATGCTTGTTAATTGAGGGATGATACAAGAAAGCATCGCACTCAAAGTCATTTAAACATAGCTCCTACTCTATGACTTTTTACTTTAAAATTGTTGAGGTTAGTTGAGTAGGATGACAAATTTCCAATCATATGTGTCATACGGTTTGGCAAAAAACGTAAAAATATAAAATAGTTCCTGCATTCCACTATTATTTCAAGAAATACAAATAGATGTCAAAATATATAGCTGTTTGAGTTCTATCGATCCTGAGACTCGATTTTTGACTGCAGTTTTTAGGTCAAGAGTTCGAGTTTCATAGAGAAAAAGGTTGAAGTAGACATCAAACTATTTCCAATGGTTGAAAACCTCTCCTTCACAATGATCACGGAAATACCTTTTTTTTACACGCCGGATGACTTTTGTGTAAAATGACCGCATCCACTGAATTCCCAATAGTCGAAAACCCATTCCACCAAAAAATCACGAAAATACGCTTGTTTACACCTGATGGGATAATTTTTTTGTGTAAAGCGACCGCATCCATTGAATTCCCTGTAGTCGAAAAGCTCTTCCCCAATAAGACCATTGAAATACCTTTGTTTACACTCAGGATAATCAGACAACAGTACATCTTCTCACTGAAAAAAATTTTTTTTTGAACCCGAACGAAGGGGATTTTCTCCAACTTTAGTCACTCAAACATTCTGACCAAATCAATATTTTCAAAAAATGAAAAAGTGTTTCGAGTGGACACTTGATAGATGCACGGGTAAAAGTATCAAGGTCCAGGGATGGATACCCATTGAGGAACCTGCTGCAACTGGGCCCTAAAGAGGCTGTTTTGATCACTTTGAACGCACAATCGTGCGCCGCATTGCGGGTGCCGGGCGAACAATTTGCGGGACCCAACAATTTTGCGCGTGCGGGCAAGTAGAAACTATTTCTACTTTTTCGCACATCTGTAATTCATGCGATCAGCAACCACCGCCGCAGTACAGTAAAGTATGGTTTTTTGCCCATGGCGCACGATTGAACTTCATTTTCGAGCCCGCCGTTGGCGCGATGCGATCGCATGGGAATATTTTTAGCTTGTTTCTGAAACGGGGGGAAAACGTTGGACTGCTTCCCAACTTGGGAACAACATTTTCGGATGCACGGTGGAAATATCGAAAAATATTACGCGCGGAAAATACATCGCTACTGTGCCTGGCGCGTTTTAAAACGCAGTCTCATACGTTCGGGGGAGGAGCACCGTTTTTTTCCTCTATTGAGGTGTTTTGAGGAAAATAAATTTCGAAATGAGGAAAAAAATTTTGGGTATGGTTTTCATTGAGGAAAAAATTTTGGGGAATTCAAAATCGAAAAGATGCGTTTTGGTCAAAATTTGCGCTTCGCGCCGGTCATGGGTAAAATGATAACTATTTTATATCAGGCGCTGCCGTTAGCATATGTACTTCGACTTACTAATTAATGCTCAACAGTTTCCATCAATCAAGTTAGCTCGTCCCATTTTCTAATCGTTAACAGTCCATTATGTCGCCCAAAATTGAGATTTTTCATCAATTCTCTCAATTTTTCCTCTCGACGCTTGGAATTTTTTAAACGTTTGCAACCTGGACTTTTGCGTTTATTGAAGATGGAAATTGAAGACATCATTCCAGACTGCGATTTTAGAACTTCTATTCATGAATATCTGTTGGAGAGATTTATTTTCTAGCATTTTAGAATATAAAAACCCGAAAATTTTCCGGCGCTTCCCGCCGGAATGGAGAACAAATTACAGTTCATCAGTTTGATTTTAATTTATTTCTCAATGTTGTAAAGGTTCATTTTCCAGCGTTTTAGAAAGTGAAAATCAAAAAAATTTTCGGCGCTCTGCGCCGGAACCAAGAGAAATAAAATTAGATGATTCTAATCGGAACCACTGAAATGTCGATAGAACGGATAAATTCCTGAGAACTCTATCGTTAACATGCTTTACATGCTCCTGTGGAACACCAATATATTCTTCATGAGCTCATTTTCAACAAACATAACCAGAATTTTCTCAATTTTTTCCTCATTTTTGCAGATTTCTGACTACAAATACAACAAAATGCATGGGTATGCTCCTAAAATGCATAAAAAAGCATCCGTAGCCACATTATAAGCATTTTTTTAAATGAGGAAAATTTTTGGAAAATGAGGTAAAAAATTTCGGGTCCGGTTCTCATGTGGAAAAAATCTTCGAGGAAAAAAAACGGTGGGGAGGGGTGCCATAGGAAGCCCCGGCATGAGCAGGTATAGGGTGCCCCGCCCTGGCTGGGGTCATCGTACACCTAGGTATAGGGACTCCCCTTGAGCCAAATTTTTACACAAAAATGTTCGAATTTTGTTATTTTTTAAGTCAAAAATGACTGATTTTTGGTCAAAAATTGGTCATATTTTCGAAAATTTGACTAATTTGTGCCGAAAGTGATACTTTCATGCTTTTTTAAGACAAAAGTGCGATTTGTTCACCCATTTTTTTCGTAATGTTCTTTTATGCAAAAAACATTTTCTGTACCTCGGGGAGTGGACTCTACCCCAGACATGTAATAGGGGGTAGGGAGGAACCCCGCCTGCACCCAAGGCTGGGCTGCCCCCCCCCCCATCCACCCCTAAACTTGACCCCCCTCGATTTTTGCGAACACTTCGAAAAAAATCGAACTTTTTCCACATTTTTTTAATCGAAAACACACGAAATTTTTGGGTATCTGGGAGTTGGCTCGGATCCCCCCCAAAAAACTCGTTTTCCTCAGTCCCCTGAGTGCTATTTCATGTATCTGCAATGTTTTTATTGTTTGGCCATGCTCATAGTTTTATATTTTGGTTGTCATTTATTTTTATATTTCTTGGAGTATTTTTTAGGAAATGGAGTTCCCGAAAGATAAAGTGGGCCCATTAATCGAAGAAATTCAAAATTTCCCGTCACTTTGGAACAAAAAATCGAAAGATTACAAGGATTCGGCACTACGGGAGCGAAATTGGACGAAAATTGGTCATTTATTACATTTGGATCGTAAGATTTAATTTCATTTAATTTTGTCTTAATTTCAAACAGTTCAATGAAAATAATGATTTAAGGGAGCGCATGCCGCGATAAATGGGAATATTTACGAGATAATTTTCAAAAGAATTTGAAGAAAGCGTCCGGTTCTGGAAAAGCGCCAAAATGGGAATTTTTTAATGCGCTTTTATTTCTTCGTGAAACTATGGATATTCGACAGTAATTACATATTTGAAATTTCGAATTCTTCTTTGAAAATGATGAATCTGAAATGTATTTCAAAATTATGTTATCAAGTTTCAGCTTAATTCTATTTTTAATTGTCAAAAACAACCAAATTTTATGGGTTAAGAAAAAGAGGGGTAGCTGGTTTCTTGGTGCAGTTACCCCCATCCACACTTATCTGATTCAAAGTTGGGTAAGGTAGGTGGGGGTTTACCTCCTTTTGCTCCCAACTTTTATGCCTGTGTCTTATTCGAATCTTCATCTACCCAGAATGAAGGAATTGCAAGTTTTAAAGTTTTCTATTTTACAGAAGTGAGACTAATTTTAAAATGCCATTAAATGAGACAACAACGTCAGCAGGCCTTGGCGCCATTGATTTGGACACGGGGAAGATTTACAGCGAAATGGGTGATCATGTCATGTCAACAAATTTCGATACCAGTCAACGAGAAGGCGATTTTGAGCACAGTGAATCGGCCGAAAATGCAAGCACAACATCGATTGAGCGTCCACTAACCTCGATAACACCAAGCTGCTTTTCCGATGATTTTCAGCCAAAATCGAAGAAAAAACGTGCAGCAAAGGACGAGTTGGACCAGCTTTTTATCGATACAGTAAAAATGGCGCAAAATAAACCGGATGAAGATGAAGCTTTGGGTAATTTTGATTAATTCATCAAGAATTTTTTAAAATGGAAGCAGATATGTAAAAAGAACAATTTTTCAAAAATAAAATCAAATTTCAGCTAGAAATTAGGATTTTCTCTAAAAATGAACAATTTGCATAAAATAAAGAATTGTTTACTATTTTAAATACTTTGTGTTTCAGGACATATCGTTGCCAGCACAGTGGCCCGTTATCCACAAAAATGGAAGCTGAAGATCAGAACCAAAATAATGCAAATGTTGGAGGACGTGAATGATGATTATGAAGCCAGTTTGTGAAAAATGATCCATTTTATTTGACATGTGAAATACAATGAAACGGTTGAAATAAAAAAAAAAAACAAATACAATCTATTATGCATCAATCTAAATTTCGCCTTGCCATGGGACGGATCCTTCTTCTGACATGAAAAACTCTGCGAAATTGTTTCTAACTTCATTGGCTTTCCAGCTAAAATTGTTTGAACCAATCTTAATTTTCTGCAGCTTAAAGCAAGTATCATGTTGAGTAATAATTCTCCATTGACCACTGACCACTGACCCATCGGTGTTCTCATAATCGACAAAGTTCGGGGGTAAGTATCGTGGTTCGACTGTTTTTGAATTGTTCTCAATTAAAAAATTGTGTAAAGCGACAGCTGCTTTGATGGCAAAATCAGCGTTTTTGGGACCCATTGATAAAGGTTTCTTGAATATACGCCAACGTGCTGCCAAAATTCCAAATGCGTTTTCGACGCACCTCCTTGCCCTAAAATTAAGTGTACTTTTTAAACAAAACATAATTGTAATTAAAAATTATGTTCATTATAAAGAATTTTTTCATTTGCAAAATGATAAATTATTTCTATTAAACTTTATACCTGGACAGTCGATAATTAAACACGCGTTGTTTAAGTTCATTAGTTTTTCCAGGAAATGGTTTTAAAACGTGTTGATGCAATTTGAATGCGTCATCGGCAATGAACACGTGTGGACATTGAGTTGTTGTCCCAGCTAAATTGGCAGGTTCGGGTAAATTTAGGGTGCCATTATTGGAGCTGTATAAAATTCGTCCAAAAGTTGATTCTTTAAATGTTCGACTATCATTTTGGCTTCCTTTTCCACCAATATCCACAATAACGAACTTGTAATGGCTGTCGACAATGGCCATCAAAACAATTGAAAATGTGCCCTTGTAATTGTAAAATTCGCTTCCAGAATTGGAGGGTGCCTAAAAGATGGCATTTTCTGTGAAACATATGTTTACAAGCATACATGTAATTGGGGGGGGGGAAGTGCTATGGGAACCCCCCCTGCCCAGAAATCGTCGACCATATGGCTAGCCATTGGGCGACCCCCCCCCCAGGATTTTCCAATTCTATGGCTAGCCATATGGTAGCCCTAGGGACCCCCATAGTTTTAATCAGAAAAATACTGAAAAAAGTCATTTTTTCCATGAAAAATGTCAATTTTTGAACAAAAAATGGTCAAAAACATCAAGTTTCTCAGTGCTTCACACCATAAGTACATATTTGATTATTTTTTAGACAAAATTACTACTTTTTAAACCATTTTTCGGACATTTTTCATGGAAAAAATCGAATTTTTTTCCTTCAGGGACCTCTCCCCCCAAAATTTTGGGAATTACTGAACCCTGACCCCAAAAAAGTGCTCCAACCCCCCCCCCCCCCAGACCTCGGAGCTCCATTACAAGTTGAGAAATTTCAAAAATATTACTGTAATTTGTACATGCTTCCCATCGATTGCACCCAGACAAAGAGGGAAATTCCAATAAATCCAAAAATCGTTGGCAATTTGGCGCCATTCATGCACATTTGCTGGACTTTTAACAAACTCATCCTTTAAATTGTTCCAAATTGCACGAGTCGTTTCATTGAATATTTTTGCTACAGTATCGTAGCCCATTCGATAATTGTAAGCCATGCTTCGTCTTTCATCCCCGGATGCCAATAGGCTAAAAATAATATCAAAAGTGTGCAATTTTTCTATTGCTAAAAAGTATGAAATGTTACCGTAAAGTCAAAGCTAAACGCTCATCAGAAAAGATGGGCATCGCATGTGTATAACTGTGCATTATATCATGTTGAACTTTTTTGTGCACAAAATCAAATTGGTCCGGCGTCATTCTGATATAATCGAAATACCACTCGGGATCCCGCGACCTCAGTTTTTGAATAAACTCGTGATATTGCCCGAATTGTTGACGATACAAATTTACTGGCCGAATGTACCAGCGCCTTATTTGGCGTTTGTGGCGTCGTTTTCTGTATTGGTGGACCATAGCCACCAAGGCTAATTGACTTAAAGGCATTTTTCGTTAGAAATAGTCCTAAAATTAAAAATGTTTAAGAAATAAGCTAAAATTTAATTTAAAATTTACACTATCTTTCCAATTAAACTTGACAGTTGTGTACAACTGTGCACACTTGCAAATAAATTGTCCAACCAGCAGTCAGAAAATGGCTGATCAACACTGTTTTTTCCCCCAATGACCCATATCCTAAATGAGGAAAAGGTCAAAAATTTTTTTACTTATTTCCAAAAAATAGACTTTTTTTGGTAGTTTTTGATTAAAAACACATGTAAATGCTCCTTCCTAATGTTTTGAGCAAGAAACCTAATGATTTTACATTTTAGACTAACTACAGTCTGCGCCGGATGCACCCTGAAGATAGATAATAGTAAATATTGTCAATTTGGCACGGAGCGCCAAAAATTTTCACAGTTTGTTTTAGAACGCGTAAAACTCCATCAAAATTGAACAATTTTGGGGTGAAATTTTTTCCCATTTCCAAACATTTGATTTTTTGATACCAAACATTTGATTATTCTGATACTTTTTGATTAAAAACAGAGAATTGATTGATTATTTTATATTCAAGTAAGGTAAAGTAGGGTAACTTTGGTCAATTTCACTAGAAACGTCGCCGAATTTTTTCTCTGTAAGATATGCAGATACAACTTGGCACACTATTGTCTAAGTGATCAGTGCATGTTACTGTGAAAGAAAATTGAAATCCAAATAAAATTGACAAAATTGTGGGTCGACAAAGTTGCCATTTTTTTAAAGAAAATTTTCAAATTGAAAAAAGTCTTTAGAGGGTTTCTCTTTTCTGTTTTGTATAAAAAAATAACAACCCATTTTCGAGCAGAAAAATCGGTCCAAAAGCGGGAAACTTTAGCCAGTTGGTGGGAAACTTTGGTCAGGGCGGGTAACTTTGGTCACATTATATTTTGGCGGGTAACTTTGGTCAAATTAAAATTTTTTGTGCCACACATTTTTCTACTAATAGTAACTTGATCTACTTATGAAATGATGTGTTTAACCGATTTGTCTGACATTTTTGACATATGAGTTCCATGAAACATTTTTACGAATTCCCCATGTATAACAAGTTATATGTTGGAGAAGTCGAATTGACTCGATTTTGACCAAAGTTACCCCACTTTACCTTACTTTCAAAGAAATAGGAACTCAAAATCGCAAATACAATAAACACTAAAATTATCTACTAACCAATTCAACGCTCTAGACACTTGAAAATAATACTGAAACACAATAGCAACAAAGGTAGATCCCTTAAAGTCCGCACCAGATGCACCCTGAAGATAGATAATAGTAAATATTGTCAATTTGGTGCCGAGCGCCAAAAATTTTCACGATTTTTTTCCGTAAAACGCGTAAAAATGCATCAAAGTTTAGTGTTGAGGGTAATTTTTTTCCCCCATTGGCGAAAGAGTCCAAAAATTTTTCCCATTTCCGAATTTTTTTCCCCCAAAAACCCCGTTTTTTTTTGGGGGGGGGGGGGAACAGTGCTGATCAGCGTTTTTTTTTTTGTGCACGGACATTTGTGCCAATTGGCACAAGGAGCCAAAAAAATTTGTGCCAATGGCACAAAAAAATTTTTTTTACTAGAGACATACTGAAAACTGAGGAAAAGTTTGATAAAAGTTAACGTTTAACACATTAATTTTTTGTAAAAATCGTGCCCAACCTATTTTTCAGCTAACCATGTCAGTGAGAAAAGAAAAAACTGTGCAACAAAATAGTTCACGAAATCCCAAAAAGGAATGGAATGCTGAGACAATTTAAATAGCTGTAGAATTGTTCAGGAAGTTCAAATTGATTCAATTTTCGACTACGAACGAATATCTATGTTATGTATATTTAACAACCATGTAAAGACTAGAGAAAATAAAGTCGAAAATCGTGTTAATTTTCGATCGAAACATTGTACCATTATCAACGGCATCGACTTTTCTATTTGAATCAATCAAACACAAAAAGAATTTCAGTTTTAAATCCGAATCTGACTGAATGAGGAGACAATATTCAGAATTTCTTTTCACTCATCAGTCTTGACAGCCTATAAAGTATGCTGCAACGATACTAATACATTGTTCGAAGATAAATCGTTTGCGTTAGGGATTGAAATATTATATTCATTGATTCGGGGCGAAGCGCCGAAAATTTTTTGCATTTTCAGCTCCTAAAACGTCTAAAAATCAAGGAAATTTAACGTTTGACCAGCCAAAAAACTTGTGCCAATTGGCACAAACGCTCAAAATTTTTTGTGCCATTCCAAATTTTTTTGTGCCAAAAACCATGTTTTGGCACAAAAAAAACACTGGTGCTGCTGATCAAATCAAAAATTGTCTAAAAAATAAATTGTAAAATCTACAGTACTTGTAATTTATCGTTTTTTGCTCATGGCGCACAGTTGTACTAGATTTTCCAGCCCTCCCTCACACCCGTACGCGTACGGTTAAGTATATTCAAATGCGGCCCGCAATGGGGCCGCATGCGCTTTTTTGGCTGAAGTATATTTTGACGACCCGCATTTTGGCCGCACATTGGCAGGTCGCAAAACTGCTCCGCACGTGCGTACGGGTAAGTATATACCCGGCGTTGACGCTACCGCACCACCTATGATGATAAGTTTCATTCAATTCTATTTAGCAGTGTTAGGTTTGACCAGTAACTCAGATTTCAAGACATGGTTTTGAGGGACCAAGATGCGAGTTAATTTTAGAATGTATTTGAGTAATAGGGCAGATAAGTTTTGATTTCGATTCTGTAACTCAATTTTTGACAGAACTTTGAACTTCCAGTTATATTTGCGCAGAACATTTTTGATCCAGATGGAATTATGCATCTGATTGAGTTCGATCATGCGGCTCAATTTTCGACGGAGTTCAATGGGGTATAATGTCTGAATGGATATCTAGAAATGTTTGGTTCAGACTGCAGGTTCTATCTAACAGAGTGAATTTCAATTTAGTAACTTTATTTCTGACAGAGTTTCGAAACGCTCAGGTTTTTGATCCATGAAAGTTTCTGAAACAATAATATTGAAATAGTTTTTTTTTAAATACAAGCATTCGAAGTTATAGTTGACTCAAGAAAATTTTGAAATGATGGCTTTGTACAAATATTAATTTTAGACTTGTTGAATCAATTCTTGACGATGTTTCGAAAATTTATTCAATGATTGATGTAAAACTTGAAAATTTTTGATCCAGTAGATATAAAATTAGAGATTTCACTGTGATCTGTCTAGGAGTGATAATTTCGTATCCTTATTTTTGACGGATGTATGAAGCTTGTTTTGCCATGATTTTTCTTGGAAAAATTTTTGATCCAAATCAAAATTTGTTAATATCACATCATTTTTAGCCTCATTTATCGAGCGAATATCGATAAATACGCTTCAGATTTGACAATTAATACGGCTAAACATAATCTGCACGAAAGATTCATGAATTGGTCGAATATCAAAACAATGTCCGATTTATTGCCATTTTTAGTTTATCAAACTTTAGTGGCAGTTTTAATCAATATTTGTCATATAATATTGATATCGACTAACTGGTCAAGAAAATTAGATCAAAAAACTGTCAATGTTTTGATGGCTATGAACTTGACGAGAACAGTCAATTTTTGTTTATCATTTTTCGTATGGATGTTGAAAAATGAAACGTTGAAGAAAAGTTTGAAAAAAAATCGAATTGTGAGAATTTTGATTAAAATCTGCAAGGAAAACATGCAAATCACGCCTGAAAAAACGTCAAAGCTGACTACTGTAGAGAATTTTGCGGACAAAAATGGCAGAGAAACCACGTTTCCAATCAACGGAAAACGAAATATTATTAAACGACATTTGAAGAAAAACAACGTTGTCGTACCGTTCCGTTTGGATCCGGCATTGGCAGACGACGTTTTAAAAAATATTTGGGCCGAAAAAATGATCGTTCATAAACAGAGATGCGTACGATAGTTTCGGGAGGTCTTATTGTAGCATTCATTTTTTCGTACGTACAATAGTCCTTGTTCAAACACCCTGTCTGTGTAGGAATTTTGATTCTGTGTTGGTTGTTGTGTGTCAAGTTTCCTACAGTAAAAAGAAAATTTGGACATCCTAGTTTTAACTTTTAAGATTATAGTCCATCTCGCTGCTGCAAGACCACGAAAGTAAACTCAATACAGAACAACTATACTTCATTTATCTTGAAATGATCGATCCAACGATCCAAGGAGAGCAAGTTCAATATCGAAAAAACTAGTTATCTTATCACGAGAGAGAATTTTTTCGTTAGTTGGTGGCAAACAGAACAGCTCAAAATTTTCTTCAATAAGCTGGCTGAGTGTTCGAAATTTATCCAGTAGAACTCTAGTATCGACACAGTCCTGTCCAAATCGACGGTGGATGAGCATATTCTTACTTACCTTTCCCATTTTCAAGAAAAAATTTAGTGATTTTGTTTTTCTTGAATTACTTAAAAACGCAAAGCAAGTACTATTGCATAGTTTTACCATTCCTGACTGAACCATGTATTGTTTTTTGAGCAAAAAACCCTTCAGTAGAAACCTTTTGTAAAACTACTTATTTTTTTATAATTTTTACTTACAAGCATTTGATTAGAAACAGACTAAATTAATAGAATGTTTTCATTAATGAGTCAAATTTCCTCCAATAACATGATTAATTTTGTGGTCAAAACTTCCCCTACGCACTCAGATAGCAATGAATTTTGGTGCAAATTGAAACTGGATAAAGCACCATGTTCTTTTCGATGATTTAGGCCTTTTCCATTCTCACGGAGAAATGTAGCGTTTGAGTTAAAAATGGTGTATCAAATCGATCCTATTTTTTTGTTCTCGCTGCGTATATCATTTCCAATTTATGTTCTGTAGTTTTTTTTGATATGACACGTAATGGGTAAATGCGTTGCCATCATAACCATTGCCAAACACTGTTCGAAAAATAATGCTCGACCGGGATTTGAACCCGGGTCTCTGTGACTATAGTGCAGCATTCTTCCGATTGAACTACCGAGCCAGTGTTGCGATTGCTACGAAGGGGTGATGTACGGCCGTGCGACACGTGACATTTCCCCCTTGAAAGAAGGACGACCTCGTCCGATTGAAGATGCAGGTTCTGCGGCCCACCAATGTGGGACCAATCCAAGCCTCGCCATGACACGTAATGGGTAAATGCATTGCCATCGTAACCATCGCCAAAAACTGTTCGAAAAATAATGCTCGACCGGGATTCGAACCCGGGTCTCTGTGACTATAGTGCAGCGTTCTTCCGATTTGAACTACAGGAGCGCACGCAGGATTTTTCCGGCGCTTTGCGCCGAACCAAGAACTAAATTAAATTAGATGATTCTAATCGGAATCACAGAAATGTTGATAGCGGATAAATTCATGAGAACTCTATCGTTAATTTGCTTTATCCGCTCCTATAGAACACCAATATATTCTTCATGAGCTCGTTTTGACTAACATAACGAGAATTTTCGCAATTTTTTTCCTCATTTTTACAGGTTTCTGACTACATATACAACAAAATGCTTGGGTATGCTCCTAAAATGCATAAAAAAGCATCCGTAGCATACCTGTACTTGGGGGGGGGGGGTTGGGGGGGGGGGACCCCCCCAACTTGGCCAACCCGGTACCCGAAATCATTCCCCCTCCCCAACCCCCCCCCCCCAGTTGGGAAAAAATTTGCCAAAAAGTGTATGTTTTTTGGCCTTTTTTGGGAAAAATTTCGACTTTTTTAGTACTCTGCGTTGATACACTGCT
>CAWUHX010000444.1:76025-160713 GCA_963922205.1 Romanomermis culicivorax
CGTATTATTTCATGTTTTTATTGGTAATCCTCAATATTTTATCATGATATTTAATGAAGATTCGCATTTTTTTCCGTTTGAGAAAGATCAATACGTCAAGTCTCTAAGCTTTTTGATGCAATTATTTCTTTTCTAACGTAAAATCAATTCAAATGCTTCATGGAAATATCTTTCGGAAATTTATACTATGCTTACTCATATATTTTCGACCAAGTATGAGAGTTTACAAATAAACAGGGTTGGCAAAAACCAAACCTTTGAAATTTCGACTTTTTGGTTTTTTGGTTTTTTAATGGTTTTTTTGGTTTTTCTATGGTTTTTTAGTGGTTTTTTTCTGGTTTAATTCTTTAGAATGTTTGGTACATCAAAATAACTATGTAAAAAACTGCTGCAAGCTCCCTGTATCATCTAAGACTAGTTAGGGAGCCGTAAAATGGCAGCTAGAAGTATTAATCTTATCAGAAGTGTCATTATTTTATGCTTATAGGAAATCCCTATTTAGCAATAGAAATACAGTCATAGTGGGCACATAAGAAAAGAACCATTAGTGAAGAACATAAGAAAAGTAAAAATGGAACAGAGAATGTGATATGTAAAGGACAAATTCAAGGAAAAGAAGAAAAAATTACAAATAAAGAGAAATATACAATACACAATGTAAGTAATCAAAACTCGAAAGAAATCAACTACAGAATTGTATCAACATATATACATATGCACAGAAAGTTGAAATGACACTTATACTGTTTTCGATAAGAGGGTTTTAAATTGATAGATCATTACATAATGTTATTAATATTACAAACTGCAGTTGAAGGTCACACATAGACATTTCAGATGTTTCCAAATTTTTGCTTTTCAAACCTGTCCTGCGAGCTATAACTACAGCAAATAGGTCTTATTATATATGCTATTCTCGCTTGCATGATAGATATAAATATTTTTGCACGATTTTTCTTACTTAGTAGCGACGTCAAGTCATTTAAAAATGAGCCGCTCAAAAGCTCTTCTCTTTGCTAACCTACAGTATGCTTGACTGATCTGTATAAAATTTTATTATTGTTGTCTCATTTATATTTTGAAATTTCGAGCTAAGAAAATTAAAAAGCTTAACCGTAACAATAAATTCAGTTATTAAACTCGATCATGTTTTATAACATTTGACGATATGGATCAATGGATGGTCACCCCGTATAGTCGGAGTACACTCCACAAAAGATTTGTCGTCTACTTTTTTGTGAGCAAATTATAGCAAATTTGACTCATGTACTAAATGTGTGCTTGCAAGATGGATACAAAGGATATCGATTGATTTATATTACATCTTTTGAGTACGAAATGTATCATAAAAATACGACTTTTTTCTACTTTGTAGTGAAGTCAATTCAACTCAATTGATAGTTTTGTTGATTTAGATAGACACCAATACATGCCTAGAAGATCGACTAATGTGAAAAAAACACTTTCCCAATGATTTTGGAAAAAAACCAAAAAAACCAAAAAACCAGAGATTTTCCAATTTTTTGGTTTTTTTAAAAACCAAAAAACCAAAAACCAAAAAACCAAAGCCTTACCAACTCTGCAAAATAAATTATACTGGTTTTAAAATTTTTCAAGTAAAATTCTAGAAATTACGACTTTTGAACACAAAATTCAAATCTAATTCTTGAAATAAACGTTCGGAAAATTGATTTTCCAGCGTCGCAGAATATCAATACCCAAAAAATTTTTCCGGTGCTTCGCGCCGGAAAGATTAACATCCTTTTTGGGTTGTCACTTGTCATCATAGAGGACTTAACCATCGATTTCTCATGTAATTCAAAGTCATTATGCTTTTGGATAGTTTGCTTGAAAGTTTGTTCCAATGCTTGTAGATTAAACTTTGAACTCGAAAATTTCAATTTTTTCCTGAATTTTAATGAATTAACGATTCTGAAAACACCAGAAGGCTTGAAAAAGCTCAAAAACGCGTAAATAAAGCATCTGTGAGCATTTTTAAGCGAAAAAAAAACGACTTCGGGAAAATGGGGGAAAAATTTTGATCCCTTTCCCCATTTGGGGAAAAGGCCCGGGGGAAAAAAACAGTGCCTTACGGGTATGTTTACTTTATGCTTTCAGTCCCTAAAGTCAAGAAAATTTAGCCTGGGACCAGCGAAAAAATTTGTGTCAAGTGGCACAAACGCTCAAAAATTTTTGTGCCATTCGAAACTTTTTTGTGCTAAAAACCATATTTTGGCACAAAAAACACTGTTTTGAGCCTAGAAAAGCCACAAAAAAAGAGGGCGCTCACAGACTGCAATCTGTACAATCAGTGGGGGAAAATGAGCAATCGTACAGTACTGAAAAGCTGCACACGCCAACGTAAAATGTTGTACCTGCAAATCGAACATCAAGTACTACATCAGGACACCTTCGTACGCAGCAAGTCACAAATTACATGACAAAATTTTACTGCGTAACTGTAAAGTTAAAAAATTTTCCGATCTTAGCCACGCCCCTCCAGTATGTTCAATGTATAAGCCCAAAATAATCAATATCGATCGTTGAAATCGCGTCGACCGTCACCGCGCCCTCTACGCCCGCCGAAATCGCGTTCTCGACTACGGCTGCGCGATCTCCGGTAGTCATGAGATCCTCCAAAACGACCACCACCACCGCTAGGGCTTTAAAGAAACGGAAAATTAAAAATTCGCATTGCAGAATATACAATTTTCGCGCAAATTTTTACCTGTTTCGACGCCGACCGCCATACAATTTCCGACGCAATTCCCGGCTGATTGGTTTCAAATGCATGAAATTGCAAAATCCGCCTTTGCCGCAATCGCTGTTGGAAGAAAGACTAAGAATTTTCGGAAAATTGTTTTTTCAAAAAGTATTAGATGTTTTGTGATTTTTGCGCAAACTTTTTCAGGGTTATTATATGCTCCATAATACCGGAATTTCTTATATATTACAAATAATAGACATTGTAAAAAATCTCTTTCAGACAACGGCAAGTATTTCTGCCATTTTTCAACCCAGATTAACTGTATATAAAGACACCAGTGCGAATTTCTCCGAATGTCTACGAAATTTTCTTAAAACAATTGCATCACAATAACCCCAAATTTGGAAGAATTCTTGCATTTGCCGCTCCTATTCTAAAAAATTTGGGAGATAATTTTCTAGCAAACGTTTAAATTTAGAACTAAAGTTCAACTTTCCACATTTTGTTTAATTTTAGAAGTGGCAGCCTGAAATTCTAAAAAATATTTAACCAAACGCATTTTGAATCATCCGAGAGTTAGATTTTGCGAATTTCCCAAATAAATTAGCGCATTTCAACCAAAAGATTGCCATTATATAAGAAAACTAATTTTTGACCCCATAGCAAGGTGCACTGTACTAAGGCTTTAGGGTACTCTGAAAGGAGCAATATAGTTCAATAAACGCGGGCCACAAAATCAACAGGGTTTCTGCAAAAACATGCAAAAGTTGGAAAAACGTGTAAAGGTTAGGTAAAACACCACACAATGGAATTTCAAAAACTGTTGGGCCCAAGATCTATATACTTTGTAGGTGAGCATGGGGCCGAATTTCATCGGTAAATTTTCAGAGATATGGAGTACCATTCAATGCATTGTAGAGGGCAATGCGTTAAACCTTCTCTTTGGGATTTTTCAAACCATGCTGTTGCCACTCGGTCGGCATCAAAAAGAGAATGTAAATAATTTCACAAACATTTTGTTGATGATGCTGAAAAAATATGCAAACGTCATGTTATTAACCGTATGACATATGGCTTGAAAACCTGAGTGACATGATTCAAGTGGCGGAGGAAATTTTGCCTTTGTGAGGGTCCTGTACGTTAGACTCGTGGATTCTGCACCATCTTTTAATTATATGACTAGCTCTCATGGCGAAAAACATTGTGTTTATTTCCACTGTTGGATGAAACTAATCACGAGTGCAGTACAGAGGAAAGTTTTAACTCAAAGTTTGGGTTATTACATTATGCAGAGTAACTTAATTCGAATTTTCTCATAAATTTACCGATGAAATTCGGTCCGATCCACACCAACAAAATAATTTTGGGCCAAACAGCTTTTGAGATTCTAGGTGGGGTTTGCCCATTTCTACGTTTTTTTCGAATGTGCCGAAACCCTGTTGAGTTTGAGACCTGTGTTTGTGTACTTTCACTGCTCCTTTCCGAGATCTTTGGTACAGTGGACTCTGATTTAGAATCAAAAAATGATTTTTTTGATATCGTCGCCGAACATGATTTCAACATGGAAAGCTTTTCCCAAAAAATATGTATGAGTGAGTAACATTAAAATGTTGAACGTATGATTCTACAACTTCTACAGAAATTTAAATTTTAACTGTATGAGTAGAAATCACATTTTTGGCTTGAAGAATACTTTTGTCTTTTAGCTGCAATACGTAAAAATTTGTTCGACTGTCTGCCGAAATTAAGAAATTTCCGATATTCGAATTTTCCAGAAAATTACGATTTTAGGTGTAAAATTATACCAAAATTCAAAATTTTCTCGGCTACAAAAATATAAATTTCAGGACTAAGATCTTCCTTATTGAGACATCGAAAAATATTTACCCCATCTCGTATTGACGACAACAAGCTTCTCTAAAATCCGTAACAGGAGACAGTTCCGCGTAAATGGGCATCCCATTGAACCATCGATTATTAACGGCATTGACGCATTTTTCCGCATCTTCTTCGCGTTTAAACTGAAAAATTTACAATTTCTCGTTTTTCAAATGATGGAAATTCTAGAATAGAAACATTCATAAATTTCCACCAGAGTTCCGAGGAATTTCAGAGCAAATATAAAATTTACTTTGTATACATCAGATCAAAATTGTATATTTATAACACATACCTTAACATATACATTCCCGATCATATGTTCTCCGATATTATCGCAAACGTTCATTTCTTCGATTTCTCCGTACTATTCATTATGTAAAAAACATTTAAGTATTATCAGAAAATTTTGCTTTACAAAAATGCATACTTTTTCTTGTAATTCGGTGAATATTTCGTCGAAAAATTCGTCAAAATGTTGTTGATCTTCGGCGTCGCTCGTCGCACCGCCTACATTTCCGGAATGAACGAGAGAAAATTTCAAGAGAGAGAAAAAACAGTTCAAAATTTTGACTCGCTGTTGCAAACAATCCAATGCTTTGTCGGGGAATCAAGATAAGAAGATTGCATCAATTTTTTGCAAATAATATAAATTTTATAAACTTCAAAAATTAAAATTTGAAACGATTTGAAATCTTGAACGCTACTCGATTAGAATTCTGAGCGCTACTCGAAGAAATAAAACAAGATTTATAGGTTGCATATGACTGCGCATCGACTCCAATGAGAATTTATAAGGTTGAAAATTTTCAAATTCTAGAAAATAATTTTGAAAGATTAACACTTGAAAAATTCCAAAACTTTCAAAAATAGTGCGAAAAATAGTGGATAGTGCGCCAGAGTCCAAACGGGAAGTATTTTTTCTAAAAATGCGAAAAGAATGAACGAAAAATGGTATATTTCGTTCCAGAAAGACTGAAATTTCAACATTTGTGATTCATAAGATTTACAAAAAACCACCAAGACCATAAGATTTCGAATAATTTTCATGTTTCCTGTAGTGTATGTTGTTATTTTTCACGAAAATATTTTCCGACAGTCAAAGATGCACACACCAGTGGACTATTATGGAAAAAAGCTTGCATTAAAAAGTTCTACCATAAATTCTAAACTGTTTTTTCTCTCTATTCATTTCTTAACTCACCATTCCACTTTTCAGGATTTTGCGGATCGAATTGTTTGTTGTGATACAAGTGTGCTAAGAGGACTGTCTGAAACAGCGAGGTAACAAAATGTAAATTAACGGGTTTTTAAACCGTTTCACTCACTGGCCAGTAAAAATTTCTTCGCTTTATTAATGTCCAGTTTAGGATTTGGGTATAAATTTTGCATTAATACAGTCTGAACGACAAATAAGAATTGGAGAACAAGGAAACGTTCGCAGATCTTTTTCACTTGAAAAGTAGACGAAAAGCTTCACGTTTTTGATACGGATATTCCAAAAATTCGGTTTATTTGCTTATATCCGGATGATACATATAATCGGGTGGAAGTTCTAATTATAATAGCTATGGTCAGAAACTCCCAACCTTATACAATAAAAAAATTTGGGAAATGTCAGTTTTTTCTCCAGAGAATGATTTCTGAACAGAAAAATTGTCAAGAATATCATTCGATTAAATACGAATTTTCATGCATTTTCAAACTGAAAGGATTATATTTGTAACTACTACAACATTTCAGGCAGAATTGTGACCCTCCGGCTCATGGTTCTTTTTTCAGCACGGTGCTAATGAAAATTTTGGTCGTACCAAGAAAAAATAATATGAATTAAGCAAAGCTAGCGGCCACGCTAATGGGACTCGTGCTAATAAAAAAACCCAGCTCCGGTTCCAACAGGCCTATACACTATGAGCTGTGATGACATATAGAAGTAGAATCGTGGTACTTTCAGAAGAAAAACAATTTTACTTGACTGAACGTCGGCACGTTATGTAAACGAGAACATTTATCTCCGTGACGGCAAGCGCCGATTTTGAAGTAAAACGAACAATTTACTCTGAAAATATGTGATATTAGCAAAATTTACCAACCGAAGGTTAACGGTAGTTCACATCAGAGAAATGCTTACTTGTCTTTTTCAGTACCAAAAATCGAAGCTAAGTACTCAGCCATAGTGGTTAATTAAACCTATAAAAAGAAATTTTATGATCAGTCATTAATTATTCAAATCGACTTCCGCATTCTGGTTTGGGTCACATGAACTGTATGTTAGAGAAAATCGGCCTCCAAAATTGAAATGCAGCATTTTTAAGGCGTCTAACAGGACAAAAACCATTTTTCACTGTTCGGTAGTATTTAAAATGCATAGCTACATAATATTCAAACAAAATATCGACGATCAATATAACTAAACATTGGCATAAGACATTTTAGATAGTAATGACATTGAACAACTATTATAAGTTAATTAGTAGGGGCGTTAGGCGTCGAAAAACTGAGGTTTTGGGTTTTGACCTTCTAAATTGCACTTTTTGGTCTCAAATATATCTGAATAGGTTCAACTGGACGCAAATCGGTACAAGGTGGAGTAACTTCGGTACCAGATCAGCTATTTTACGACTAACTTAACTGAATATCTGGCTAGTAATAAACGAAACTGAAAATTATTTTCAGCAGTTTTATGCTGTTTCTATAATTTTCGTTATAAAAAGTGTGAACTCTGGAAAAAGCTTCAAATAGTGATCGATCGATGCATCGTCCGATTATTAGGTCTTTTTGACCGTCGGCCGATACACCGATTACTTATACTAAACAAGGTCTGTAGTTTGTGTCTGTCATTTAGAGCGAATGAGTCTGTGCTTGGTTGTACAAAAATGAAGTGTTCTCATAATAAATCGATTTCTCGACCAAGTTTTTCCTGTTTTTTCTATTTTTTGATAAAACTATGCCGTGTGTACAGTGCCATTAAAAGGAATAGTGAACTTGCATACCAACTTTACCCGAATCTGTTCGTAAGTCTAAAATGCTAACGAATAGTCATGTTTCTAGTAATCTGTATGCCGGTCACATTTCCAAAACAGGTGAATAAGAGCTGGTGTACAAAAACAAGATTGCACGAAGTGCGGCTCGACTTCTGAGCAACAATGTATCATCATGCATATAATGTAGGGTGGTAGTCTAATCACATTGTAAGTTTACTCTTCAGGGAACTCAGAATGTCTGTGAGTACATATCTACGCAATGCTGAGCCATTCGAACTACCCAGTAGTTATTAGAGATATATCGGTGACCCGGACCCGATATTTCAAAATTTTGGATCCGATACATCTGTAGTTTTTATTATATGAAGATGTATAGAAAAGTAAAAGTGTTTCACACAGATTAGCGTTTTAAAAAATATAATGGACCCAGATCCGAAATTATCGAGCTATTTTGCTGAACCCGGACACGATATTCTTAAAATTTTGGACCGGGTACAATATTTTCATAATTTTGGAGCCAATTATGTCTAGTAGCTACATACTTTCGAGTTACGGTAGCTACATTGGCGGCTACCGGTGGCTCGGGAAAATCAGCATTTGTAAAAAATAATATTTAAAATTGAGAAATATAAAAGAGACATAAATAGAGACATTAAACATAATATGATGCAGGGAGAGGAAGAGAGAATCAACTAAATTCTGGGCAAATCAACTAATAAGAAAATCAAACGAATAATTCGCGAATCAAAAAATCAACCAATCTGGGAGTATTTCATTATATTCAAACAACCTTGTGAATGAAATAATTTGAAAAATGACAACCGATCTAAATAACTAGAGGAGCTTGTTCAGGATACAATCCTAGAGGAGCTTGTTCAGGATACAATCTCAAGATATCAAATTTTTTACTATTTAATGGAAGAACAAGAGCACAAACTTTTTTGCCAAAAACCAAGATTTTCACGTAGATTTGAGTGAATGTTCTACGGAATATAAAAATCTAAAAATTTGTGAAGCAATAATCTAAATCTAAATCTTCTGCTCTAGTAATTATTTGATTGTTCAATAATTCGAAAATAATGTCATCGGGTTAGAGAAACATTTGAAGATTTTGCTGACAGTCTACAATTTTCGCTCATTTTACGCATTTTTATGCATGATTTTAAGTTCCAAAAGAAAATATTCCTAGTGCGGAAAAGAATTTGAGTCATTTCTGCTCAGTGTGGATGAAGGTGTGCGAAAAATTATGAATTGAACTTGGATCCCGAAAAAAGTGCCAATGAAGCTGGGAAGTACTGCGTTGAAAAACAGTTCAACTAAGGCAATTCAGTTTTCGACAGTTTACATTTAACTCGTTCATTCTTTTGATCGTTTCATTCTATGCAACGATAGAGACTTAAACATGCTATCGAATAAGTTATCAAATGCTTTATAAAGCGAACATGGAGAGAAGTATTGTAAATTCTAAAATTTAAGTTGTCAAGATTAAGCATTCAGTTTTTTTTGTACTGTACAAACGAAAATCTTCGTTTGTACCGGTACAAACGTAAATTTTAGCGCAAAAAAAATTTTGATCACTCAACAGTCGTCAGTATTCAGTATCAATGGACTTGTTAGGGCTTGCTGATTATGCGTCCGCATCGATAACGACAAACTAGCAGCTATGGCATAATAAAAGTTTTTTGTAAAGTAATTTTACTATTACATGCTCTGTGCCTCATGATCAACTGTTTTACGCGTATGCATTAGTAGTCTTCATAGTGTCTCGTGAAAATGGCCAACATATTCATATTTGACATAATGTTATTGGCATTTTATTGCAATGAATGTTTTTTCAGCAAATTTCGGCAAATTTTGGAGTACAAACGGTTTTTGAGGTCGTTTGTAGTGCAAATGGACCGAGTACAAAAAACACTGCCTAGAAGTATTAATCTAATGGGAAGTGTCATCAATTTACGCTATAGGAAATTCTTATTATAACAATAGAAATACAGTAATACTGGGTAAATAAGAAAGGAACGATGAGTTAAGAAGATAAGAGAAGTAAAAAGGGAGCAGAGCATGCGATATATAAAGAGGAAATGCAAGAAAAAGAGGTAAAATGACAAATAAAGGGAAATACGCAATTAGAGCTTCACACCGGGTACCCGAATTACCCGGGTACCCGGGTATACCCGGGTACAAAATGAAAACCATTACCCGGGTACCCGCGGGTACCAGGGTATACCCGGGTACGCGGGTAATTCGTGTACCTACCTGTTTTGTATCACGCATAATATGTAGACTTGAGAGTAGAGGCATGCATAGTTTTTTTAGCCTTTTACAAGCCATGGCTTGTTGGACTGACAAAATGGCTTGTAGAATTTTAGTTCAACAAGCCAAAATGGCTTGTCAGAATTTTTTGAGTCATGTGTTTGATCATATCGGATACAGAACATATGCATTTTGGTGCATTTTAGAATCTCACAATTTTCCGGCGCTTCGCGCCGGTTATAACTTAAATAAGCATTATTATTTATTTCCTAGCTTAGGCGCTGCTTCTAACATGTCTTCATTTATCATTTAATCTTTAATAGTTTTAATCATCTTAAACGTATTATCTCATGTTTTAATTGGTAATCTTCAATATTTCATCTTGATATTTAATGAAGATTCACATTTTTTCCTTGGCACATTTTTTGAGGAAGATCAATACGTCAAGTCTGTAAACTTTTTGAAGTGATTATTTCTTTCTTAACGTAAAATCAATCCAAAAGCTTCATGGAAGTAGTTTTTGGAAATTTCTACTCTTCTTGCTCAAATCTTTTTGGCCAAGTTCATTAGAGTGTGCGAATAAATTAATGGTTTTAAAATTTTTCAAACATGAAATTCCAGAAATTACGACCTTTGAACAGAAAATTCGGAACTAATTCTTCAAATATGTGGATGGAAAATTGATTTTCCAGTATCGCAGAATGTCAATACCCAAAAAAATTTTCCGGTGTTTCAGGCAGGAAAGATTAATAGCTTTTTTGGGCTCTCACTTGTCATCATAGACGACTTAACCGTCGATTTCTCATGTAATTCAAAGTCATTATGTTCTTCGATAGTTTCCTGGAAAATTTTTTCCACAATGCTTTTAGATTAGACTCCGATCAAACTCAAAAATTTCAAATGTTTCCTGAATTTTAATGAATTAACGGCTCTAAAATTTTATTGAATAAATGTTGAATGACATCTCTTTTTTGATCGATTGCCGAGATGCTCATTATATACATTTCTTTAAAAAATAACCTAGCATTGGAATTTATTCACGTATACTGATATTATAAAATTGGCTTACAAAAATTTGGAATGGCTTGTAAAATTTAAGGTCAACAAGCCACTTGGCTTGTGACTCATAGGTCAAAAAAAACCTGGAGGTATGCAAATTTCGCTTTGTCTCGTCAATAATATTGAGCTATCGTGATGTGATGTGTAGTATTTTGCAGCGTAGGTGCGTCGATGATGTGTATCAATCATCATCTCTAGCATTATACTCGCAATATACCTACCTATGCAGCCTATTGTATACAACAATGCAACCAGTGTTTCAACACAAATGTTGAAAAATATTATGTAGTAGGGACTACGGAGTGTGTGTAATGCATCATTCTATTTTCACAGTGTATCTGTCTAATATTATAATATGTACATTAACATTACAACTCATTTTAACATGTACCCGGGTAAACCCGGGTAATTCGGGTACCCGGGTAATGAATAAACGGGTACCCGGGTACGAAATTGTCGTCTTGTGAAGCTCTATACGCAATACATGCATGTACGTAATTAAAACTCATGAGAAATCAACCACAAAATTTTACCAATGCATCATATATATGTACAGAAAAGCTGAAATGGCAGACAACTTTAAAGTACATCATTTCTGAGAAGAGGGGGCTTAAATTGAGTTTCAAATTCTTGCTTTTCAAACTTCTCTGTGAGCAAACTAAAGCAAATTCGACTCAGGTGCTTGTGTGATAGATACATAGACTATTGATTGATTTATATATATTTTCCGTATGATTTTTTTCTACTTCGTAACGAAGTCAATTCACATAAAAACGAGCCAGTCAAAAGCTCTTTTTTTCAGTATGCAATTTAGGTTTTTCTCGCTTTTTTTGTTACTAAAAATTCTCATGAATTCTTCATAATTTAATCTAATCCAACGATCAAAAATATTTATTTTTTCTCAATTTTTGATAAATTATTGACTGCAGAAGCATGAATATGTTCAGAATAGCTCAAAAATGCATAAAGCATATAGTGAAATTTTTTAACGAAAAACGATATGACAAAAATGGCAAAAAAATTTTGACCTCTTTCGCCCAAACTTGTTTTTGGCACACAGCAACCAAACGTCGGACTGTGCAACCAAATTTTTTCTGTCAAGTTGCACAGTGAAACTTCAAGCCTGACTGCCCTTTTGATTAGGTTATAGGGTTTTTTGTCCGGAGATTAATTGAGATAATTTATTGAATACGAAAGTTAATGTTCATACAATACAAAATCAACGGAAAAGTGTAACGGCTAAATAATAGCAAATTAAGTTACACCTTATCGAAAAAGTCAAAATGCATTTTACTCATTTTGTTTGAAAAATTTTTACACTACTCGAAGACACCGAATCTTCATTCTAAGAATACTACGCTTTAACAACACGATTACAAAATTCATATTCGAAAACATCACGATGAAATTTATAAGGTTCTAATTTGAACGAAATTTCGCACGATTTTTATTGTGAACGTAAGTGAAAAATTGTTGAAAGGGAAAATATTACAGCGTATTATATTATAGGCCTGAACAAGGTCAAAGCGATGGCGTCGGAGATCAAGAGGTTCAAGGTTCAAGATTTTTAGGCGCTCAGTTAGATCCAAATAATTTTTTCGTAAATCTCCGCTGAACATTTTTAACTTTGTTGATATCAGATTGTAAGTTTTGATTCCATACAACTGTAGAGTATTTAAGTAAGGACGAACATAAGTGATGAAAACCTTCGATAATAAATTCTTATCTCTGGATGTGAAGCTGCACAGTATTAGGTTTGCAATCCGCGAGGCTTTCTTAAACAGGGTAGCGCACTGATCAGTTTATGAGAGAGTGAGATGCATTACGCGTAAGTGGAAAATATAGTGATCTTCCTTAATTATTTAATAGGTAATTTTTCTATACTACCTCTAACCCAAAATTATGGGTTTACCTCCCCCCCCCCCAACTGGTCAAACCTCTTACAGGTATGCAGTACGCGCTTATAAAATGTCATTCTAGCTAATGCTTATAGCTTCTTATCGACATATTACGGGAAAATGTTTGATCTTGTGTTGTTTTTTGGCCAATTTGACCAAAAGCAAGATTTTTCTCGGTTATTTTCCCAAAGTCTTTTTGCGATCTTTAAAAACATTTTGACATTTGTGTGATATTTTGAGTCCAAGTAGACTTCTTGCTGGTTGAAGAATCGAAACATAGGGGGGATAAGGAAGACCCCCTTCAACTTGGCCAACCCTATACCCAACCCACCACCCCCAAACCCGGGAACATTGGAAAAAAGTGCCTTTTTCGGACTTTTCTCGACCCCCCCCCCCCCCCAACTGGTACATGACTCTTAAGGGCATGAATCGAAATTCTTAGTTACTATCCTTAATTGGCATTGTAGTCCGCCCGACTGAAAATTCATTGAGTGAAAAATTAAACCTTCTGTCTAGGAAATACATGTTGAAAAAATTCATTTTCCAGCGTTACAGACGTTACAGTTTTTTTGCACATGCCAGGTTGCAATGTGCAACTTGGGGAAAAATTTTGGTAGCACAGATAAATTTTTGGTTGCTCACACTAAAGGCCCTGTCATACTTCGCCGCGAGGTACCGAGCGGCGCCGCTTTCTTTATTCATACTAACTTTTTTACTTTCGGATTTTTCTCTCTGAATTCACGGAAAATTTGCAAGAACTATTGTTTTTTATCGTTTTTAGAACTACTAATTGCACTTGGCTTACTGCTAAGACAATTTCAGACCGTGGAAACGTGTTTACACCTACTTTGCATATTAATAATTTTCCACATTCGTATCTCTATTGTAAATTTTGTAGTCACAAGAATCTATAGTCTTTTTTCTTGAAATGCTTATGATTAAAAAAGTGAAAAGCAAATATCATTACATATTTCTATAATTTACGGAGTCTGCTCAACTGATCCTCACGATTTTTTACGCCAAAAATTTTTAGTAAACGGTTTGTGTAAACGACTTAGAGGGCGGTTCATTTTCAATTTACAAACATTTTATAAAAACGAACTATACAAAGTTCCAGTCCTCCCGAAAATCTATTTCTGGAAACGTCAAATAATTATTCTCGGATAAAATTACAGGAAAAACTTCACTGGGAAAACTTCTGAGTGCATGGCCAAAACTTGTCAATCATAGATTTTTCAGAAAGTAGGATGAATTTTTTCGGAATGTAGCATACATGCACGTGGAGGGTGATTAGGGCTATCGACCCCCCAGCAGATCTGACCCCCCTACAACGATTGAGAAGATGGCGAACGAAAAAATGATCAAGAGAGAAGAGAAAGTCATCATGAATGAAAATGATACCGTAGTTAAACGATCTCTCCAAACGAAGCATACTTGATTCAAAGAAGTAGCGATAAAACTTTAAAAAATGCTGTCCAAGCAAATGATTTCACATATTTTGCGAATATAGGTTAAAAAACCATGCTGCTTGGATGTTGGAAAAACATGCAAGTGTCATAATTCATGTAAAAAATTTGATTGAACTGCATATACAGATGTTATAGTATGCATCAACATGTTATAGCAACAATATATTACAGCTTTATAACACATGAGTTGTTCGGAAATTTCGTTTGAGTTAAATTTTGAAAGCGGTACCGCGCGGCGCCGCTTTTTAGTATGAATAGGACAACCGGCGCCGCGCGGTATCTCGCGGCGAGGTATGACAGGGCCATAAGATCGATGAATTCGCTTGAATTTATCGGGAAAACCATCCCAAACTATTTTTCTTGTTATTTCATTCGATCCGCGTCGGTTTTAGGCATTTAAAATCCAATTTTCTGAATTTTTGAGAGAAAATTAAAAGATTAATATGACTAGACTAGAGTAATGTGTATTTTCAAGATATTCAAGAACGAATATTTTCAATATTTCAATATTCAAGAACGCTGAAAAATGAATCTTTATACCTTTTATTTCCCAGACAGAAGATTTGATTTCTCAGTGAATTAAATGAATTTTCAGTCGGACAAACTAAAATTCAAAAACTAGGCAAGCGACTAATAACTAAGATTTTTCAATCGGCAAAAATTCCTAGCATTGTCTTACGCTCAAAATGTTTTAATCACATGAAAGTCAAAATTTTTATGAAGATCGCAAAAAAATTTTGAGAAAATGACCGAGAAAAATGTTAGTTTCAATCAAATTCGTCTAAAAACAATACAGGATCAAACATTTATCCATAGTACGTTGATAACTAGAACCTATAAGCACTAACTAAGAATGATCTTTTCTAACCGCGCACTAGAATAATGTAAAAAATTATAAATGAATTGAAACCCGGCGCTAAGCGCCGGAAAATTTTCACCTTCTTCCATTTTAGAACGCATAAATATGCATCTCCGGAAAGAAAACCCTATAACCTAATCAACAGAGCAGTCAGGCCTCAAGTTGCAGTGTGCGACTTGGCAGAAAAAATTTGATTGCATAGCCCGAAATTTGGTTGCTGTGTGCAAAAAAAACAGGTTCTAGACCCGGGAAATTTTCGGCGCTACGCGCCGGATAAGTTACTCATACCACCAACCTTTACATTTTCTCTTCAAAACTCAAAAAATTGGGCTTTAAAAGCCCGCAACTAAAACGAAATACAAGAAAACTAGCTTTTGGTGGTTTTTCCGATTAAATTAAAGGAAAAAATTGATTTTTTTTGCCTTTTTGGGAAAATTTGTGAAATTTTTACGACTTTTTTTGGGTTTTTTCGACCCCCTCTTCAAAATTTTAGAAATGTTGGGACCCCCACCCCATGCCTGTAAGAGCTCCGACCAGTTGGGGGAGGTAAACCCGAAATTTTGGGGGAGGGGGTCGTTAAAAGTCGAAATTTTTCTCAAAAAACGCCAAAAACAGGCACTTTTTTTGCCAATTTTTTCGAGTCAGGGGAGGCGTTAGGTGTATGGTTGGCCAAGTTGGGGGGGGGGGGGTCCCCCACAGGCGTACGCAGGATTTTTCATATGGGGTGCAATTCAAAATTTAAAAAATTCTAATTATAAAATCAGTTATAAATGATGCTTTTGTTGTCGCCCATAAACAGGAAGTAACTTTTCTCATGAATTTATCCGCTATTAACATTTCTGTGGTTCCGATTAGACAGGTACATTAATATTTGGAATGAACTTTCAGCTGAAGTTCTTAGTTCTTCCAATTTACACACATTCAAAACGAAAATCTCTAAGATTGATTTTTCTGATTATCTCGGGGGAGCGCGTTAGCCTGTTACAAATATGTAACCTGCGCTTCCTATTACCGTCATTAAATTGTTTACTGTATCACATATTTTCGCTGCGATATTGTATTTGTCGTTTTGAAGTAGCCGTGGATTGAGTTTTCGAAACTTTTCTTCGTTTTCTTATTTCATTTTAATCGTTTGTTCTCGCGTTTTAACTTTTTTTTCTTTTCTTGTGTTATATTTCGCCTGACAGGTAATAAATCTTCTTCATTCATTCATTCAATCATCTAATTTTATTTAGTTCTTGGTCCGCGGAAAAATTTTTGCATTTTCACTTTAGAAAACGCTGGAAAATGAACGTTCAAACGTTGGGAAATAAATTAAAATCAGACTGATGAAGTGTAATTTGTTCCCCAGTCCGGGGCGCTGCGCCGGAAAAATTTTCGGGTTTTTATATTCTAAAACGCTGGAAAATAAATCTCTCCAACAGATATTCGTGAACAGAAGTTTTAAAATCGCAGTCTCTAGAATGATGTCTTCAATTGCCATCTTCAATAAATGCAAAAGTTCAGGTTCCAAACGTTTAAAAAATTCCAAGCATCGAGAGAAAAAATTGAGAGAATTGATGAAAAATCTCTATTTTCGGCGACATAATTGACTGTTAACGATTAGAAAATGAAACGAGCTAGCTCGATTGATAGAAACTGTTGAGCATAAATTAGTAAGTAGAAGTAGGTATGTTAACGGCCGCGCCTGATAAAAAATAGTTATCATTATACGGTATACATTTTTAATCGAGCACTAGTTAGTAATTAGTGACAGAAATATCTGAATTGAAAGGAATTAAAAAAAATTTTCAATTTTTACTCACTAGGTGCAATTGCACCCACTGCACGCAGTGTCCGTACGCCCATGGTTCCCCCCCCCCCCCCAATCACAGGTATGCCTCACGTATGACCACGGACCCCCCCCCCCCAACTTGGCTAACCATATACCCACCCCCCAGTTTGGAAAAAATTTAAAAAATTTGCAAAAAGTGCATGTTTTTTGGCCTTTTTGGTAAAAATTTCGACTTTTTTCGCCCCCCCCCCCCAACTGGTCGGACCTCTTACAGGGTATGCTGTGCTGTGCAACCGAAATTTTCCTCAAATTACACATCGCAATTCAATTGCAACCTGGCGTGCGCAAAAAATTCTGCTTTCGCCAAATAGCGATTGGCGATGTTTCAGCGAAAACAGCAGTGGTTTCAGCGTTTTTTTTTTGTGCACGGGCATTTGTGCCAATTGAGCACAAGAGGCCAAAAAAATTTTTGCCAATGGCACAAAAATTTTTTTTACTAGAGACATACTGAAAACTGCTTAAAAGTTTTAGGCCAAAATTTTGATGAAAAGTTATTGTTTAACGCATTAATTTTTTGTAAAAATCGTGCCCAACCTATCTTTCAGCTAACCATGTCAGTGAGAAGAGAAAAAACTGCGCAACAAAATAGTTCACGAAATTCCAAAAAGAAATGGAATGCTGAGACAATTTAAATAGCTCTAGAATTGTTCAGGAAGTTCAAATTGATTCAATTTTTGACTACGAACGAATATCTAAGATGTTATGTAATATTTAACAACCATGTAAAGACAAGAGAAAATATAGTCGAAAATCGTGTTAATTTTCGATCGAAGCATTGTGCCATTATCAACGATATGGATTCTTCTATTTGAATCAATCAAACACAGAAAGTGACAATTTCAGTTTTAAATCCGAATCTGCCTGAATGAAGAGAGAATATTCAGAATTTCTTTTCACTCATCAGTATTGACAGCCTATAAAGCTTGCTGCAACGATACTAATACACTTTTCAAAGAGAAATCGTTCGCGTTCGGGTCAAATATACGAATAGGAAATATTATATTCATTGATTCGGCGCGAAGCGCCGAAAAATTTTTGCTTTTTCAGCCCCTAAAAACGTCTAAAAATCAAGAAAATTTAATGCTTGACCGGCCAAAAAATTTGTACCAATTGGCACAAACGCTCTAAATTTTTTGTGCCATTCCAAATTTTTTTGTGCCAAAAGCCATGTTTTGGCACAAAAAAACACTGAGTGGTTTGGTACAAAAAACACTGAATGAATTCGTTCGTTTCATCGATTAATGTGGTCTACTGTATTGTTATGTTGAAAAGTTACAACTTGCATTTTGTCAAATAAAATCTGACAAACCATCACAACGATTATAGCATAACATACGTAGATCAAACATATTGAATGTATTCAGGATTTATATAAGAAAAATCTTTGAATTCCTCTTGATCCACGACTGCTAAAAAGTTGTCGTCCGTAGGCGAAAATTCTCTTTCCAGTTTGGTAAATGTGGGGTCAAAATTCGTCAAATCCCTGGGCGTCATCTAGAGATGAAAGAAATTTTTGAGCTACATACGGGTGGGGATTAATTTCACAATGTTGTTGACTTCATTCCTTATTCCTGAGAGTATTCTGTAATTTGAACCTGCTTATCACTTCGAAGAAATTCAGACATATTATGTAAGAATAATCAAGCGCCAGTCACCCTTTTGGGTCGAAAAGGCGGTTGCACTTGTTTGGCGTCAATTTTCTCCCAATCGACGTGACGGAAAAAAGGATTGGAGCAAAGGTCGGTGCGCCCGGTAGTGCCCGAACCTAGTCTTTTAGCGGGATTCTTTTGAAGAAACTAGGAAAAAGTGAGGAACAATAATAAGTTCTACAGTATCACGGAGAAATATCACGTTTTCTGTAGGAACACAGTAAAAAATCCTTTACTTTGAAACCATGAATTAGTGTAGCAAGATTTTTAAATTTTATCGGCATTTTAAAAATGAGGTTTCCCTTACAGCCTTTATAATATTTATCGCTTCTTTGCTGAAACTTTTGGGCATAGTAGGAATATGCTCCGTTATAGATGAGAAAAGTTCATCTTCGTTTTCGCCATCAAATGGCGGTTGCCCGGATAACATTTCGAAAATGACGATTCCTGGTGAAAGAAAACAAAAATTTTAGAGAGGTTCGGTTAATGCGCGTGTTAAATAATTATATTTACCGAACGCCCACCAATCGGCCGGAAAACTGTACGGTTCGCCCAAGATGATCTTGAAAATAAAATTATGGATCATACTTTTCAAACCTATGAAATGTCTGCGGTTTTTGACCGAGAGTCGAATCGGAAAAAGTTGAGCACATGGGTAAAACCCACAATCAAAACCAGTTGGGATCTGATGAATCCAATAGGTAAAGGAAAGAGCCAGAGCCTGCAGTGCAGACAGATTTAGATGGCTCGCACATCGGCAGCGAGGCAAATCTGGTGTGTCAATCAAATTTTCATCAAACTGTAACCATTCATAAGTCCGCCAAAAACGACAGTACGTCATTTTAAATCGATTTTTTTAGTCTCAACGAGATCTTTCGATTGATATGTCAAGTTCTGCAAGGAAAAAGTTTCTATTCACCTTGAAAATTCGCTATTTGGGTGACTTCAGGTGATACCAAAAACACTCTTGCCGAAGTACTATTTGGATCATGAACAAGGCTTGAGCACCGCTTTTCACCTGTTGAATCCAGCAACAAAACCAGAATGGTCTGGCAGAATTTAGTTCCGAGTTTTGCCGAAGCTCACAATAATCAGACGAATGATCAAAATCAATTCAAAAGGGAAATTTTTTTTCTGTTTTAGGAACTTATGTTTTGATCATCAAACCAATAGAATATCTACGCATGCAGTTCTTTACTTCAGGTGCAATATATCCCGGAGTTCCGCAAAACGTCCTTGCTGCGCCATTTTCTTTGAAGGCATCGTCTTTGCAGAGACCAAAATCTTAAATTCACGTCGAAAGAGATTGTTCTTCCAATGAGGGCAATGGCACCTATCATCTAAAAGCCTTGGAATACCCAGAAAATCCAAATAAATCAGTAAACAAAAGACAACCACACATCACAAGCCAACATTTTTTGGCATAATTGCAGTTTGGCGGACCCGTACTTTCTACACACACGCTAAGTATAGGAGGGTCCGCCGACCACATTTTCTACAGGCAATGCAAAGTACCGCCCAAGGTACTTTCTACACGTTTGTGCACAAAGTACGGTGAGGACCAGGATCCCTGAGACCAACCGTACTTTCTACATGTTCTAAAAATAGAATTCGATAAAAATTATCCAAAACTTCAGGCTGCGGCTTTATGGCTAATATTTATCAAATTTTCATGATAATTTTTTCATCAGATACAGCTCAACAAGAGCTTTCGAAAGACATGTAACATGTCATTGGCACATAATTGGTCACAAATATGCAAATTAGATTCCAAACTTATTACAAAAACTTGCCTGCGAGAAAATCTAAACTGAGCTACACATTATTTTCCCAGCGTACTTTACAAAACTTCAAGCCCATAGCAGGTATATAAAGCCAGGAATGTCTGACTAGTTTAGTCTTAGTTCTTTAATTTCTTCTCAAAAATGGAAGATCATAATCCTGCAACATTTATTCTTACCAAACTTCGAAAATCGAATTTATTAAAATGGCAGAGTTGGCTAATCCGAATCATTTTTTTCTTTTTCAAAATAATAAATCTTGCGTACCCACTTTTTTAAAATGTGTCACAATGATAAAAAAGTATGATATGCAAAAAACATGGCCCTAAATCAAAGAAGCATATCGGAGTTGCTACATAAAAGTATGACAAATCACTAACTTCTCAACAACTGGTTCTTCGCCATGAAACTGTAATGTCCTGCTGTGCTGAAATGACCTTCACTTGCAGCACTAGAAGCTAGAATTATTAGCCGATTTAGAAAAGAATCGGTTTAATTCCACAAAATCTTTTTTTGGTGATATGTAAAAGGTTATCCGTTGAAGCCATGAAAATTTTACATTCGGATTTACTCTGCAACGACATAACAATGTGCATTTTTTCGTGAAACACCCTGAATGCAATTGCGTTCTTGATCAAGAAATTTTAAACAAAAAAATGTGCCATAAATATCAACGCTCGGGAAATCGGGATTATTACAAAAATTGAGTCATCCGAGAAACTTCACATTGCTCGGGGAATCGGCAATTTAAAGCATTGGTCGGGGAAAAGGGATAGTCGGGGGAAAAAGGATGGTCGGGGAATTGGGACGGTCGGGGAATAGGGATGGTCGGGGAATAGGGATGGTCGGGGAATGGAGATACAACCATACAAAATATGCACAAAAATCATGAAAAAAGCTGTCTTGAAAAAAGTTCAGGGGGGTGTTTTGCCGATTTTTTTTGGTCAGGGAGGTTGGCCAGAGTCTCAGGTATGGGGGTTTACCCCCCTACCCCCCCTATGCGCATGTATGGAGTACATACATTTTGAGGATGACATAATTTTTTTGCATTTGGACTGCATTTTTTAGCTGCCTGTTTTTTGGTTAATATCAATACTCTTATTTTTAATGCATAGGCTAGATGGGACACCCTGTCTCTTGTGCATTACTTTGAAATCAAAAACGATTTTTACTTCAATATCAATTAATGAACCACGTGCTCTTAACAGGGATTTCTCTCATCATTTATGCTTTGAATATAATTTGTTGTGACCAATTATGTGCCAATGACATGTTACATGTTTTTCGAAACTCTTGTTGAGCTGTATCTGATGAAAAAATTGCCATGAAAATTCGATAAATATTAGCTATAAAACCGCAGCCTAAAGTTTTGGATAATTTTTATTGAATTCTATTTTTAGAACATGTAGAGAGTACGGTTGGTCTCAGCGACCCTGGTCCTCACCGTACTTTGTGCACAAACGTGTAGAAAGGGCAACGTCTCCCTAGACCCACTGTCTCACCAGGCCCACCGGCTCAGTAAACCCAATGTCTCATTAGGCCCACCGAAAGGGTATCATTAATCCCACCGGAATTCTCAGTAGACCCACTGCGCCGATCAGAGGTGTCTCACTAGACCCACTATTAAATTTGTTGCATTATCCCCACTGTCTCACATGGCCCACTAGCATAAAATTCGAGTAATGCGCAATATTTTTCAATCAGGTGAAATATTATATAAATACAAAGGAACATGACCGTTTCAGCATTATATAACAATCAACGAGTTAAGCATTATGAAACAAGCGAGCAAATATGCAAATCAGGTCTTTGTCAGGAATCTAAAAAAAGATTTCCAAAAAAACTTAGCATCTCATGTCCAAAAATGGCATAATACGTGGTATGACAAAGATGTTCGGCAACGTCTCCCTAATTGATGGCATGCGTTAAAAAGGCAGATTTGAACAAAAAAAAAGTTGCTGCCAAACCAAAAAATGATGGTTTCATTAAATAAGCAATAGTGCAAGAATGACTAGCAGTTCAATTGATACAAGGATTGCGAAATGACCTGTTCCCTCCAGAAACCAATTTCCATACTTGATCGCAAAAATTTGTAACCACTACCTTATAGCGAATTCAATTCTGCATTGAATGGTTTAGTTGGCATTACAGATGTCCAAATATTGAATGTTTTTTCATCAAAAACAGAGCACAAAGTCAAGATTCCCAATTTTTCAGTATATTTATCAAATTCGACAGGATAAATGATAACATGCAGCTTCAAACTTTCATTTAGTTCTGTGAAGGCAGCTAGAAGAGAATAATGATGCTTGGTAGTAGTTGTAGTTCACCGTTTTCTGAGACATTTGATGAGGAAGTAAAAATTAAAGGTGAAAAAAGGCTTAAAAAATTTTAAAATGTGACTTTTGCGAATTTTTACTTTTTTCATTGCCCCATTCACTGCCGAACATTGCTTAACTTAATTAAGCACCTTAAACACCATAAAATGTAAGGTTGAGACCGTCAAATTTGATCCAAAGGGTGAACAATTCCTAAAACTGGACATGTTTTGTTTTTTATCAATAAAACATACAATATTTGTACTTCTGTAATGCAAAATACATCATTCAACGCAGAATAGAATTCCCTACAAGATGCGGGTAACAAATGTTCGGGATCATGTGTGGAATTCGGTTTTTGGAGCGAGCAGATTACTTCGCCACACCCTGTCGTTATGTCATTTTTTCGCCAAGATTGAAAAATATTGTGCATTACTCGAATTTTACTAGTGGGCCATGTGAGACAGTGGGAATAACGCAACAAATTTAATAGTGGGTCCAGTGATACACCTCTGATCGACGCAGTGGGTCTACTGAGAATTCCGGTGGGATTAATGACACACTTTCGGTGGGCCTAGTGAGACATTGGGTTTACTGAACTGGTGGGCCTAGTGGGACAGTGGGTCTAGCGTGGCACAATCGTAGAAAGTAGGGTCGGTGCCAGATCCGCTACCTAGTGCACATCCGCTACCTAGTGCACAACCGCTACCTAGTGCACATCCGCTACCATAGTCAGATCCGCTACTTTCCGCTGAGATAAGCAACACGTTACATTTACTTTTTGCGTTGAATAACCTAGTCAGTATTTCATTATGGAAGAATGTACAGTATACATTTACAAATTATTAGGCTCATATAATTTTTTTTACCAATTATATGGCGCATGTATCGCGAAAATTAAAAATTTCATTCGTTAAAAATTGGGAAATATGCGGTTGCAACCGACGCGACTCAAAATTTTCTATTTTCCCCGTATTTTCAGAAATAAATGCAAGAAATTGTGTTCTGCCAAATGCGTGCCACAAACCCCGGTGAGATGCAGGGGTTTGTAGTTCTAAACGCAGGGTTATCCCAATAATTTTCGATAGAAATGGGATAATTGCCATGGATCCACGTTTGCTGAAAATAATCAGTCCTTGGTCTACTCGGGAGGTATATTCAACAATAGTTTTTTTTAAATTTTGAACTCAAAATGATAAAATATTTGAAAGTAATTAAAAAAGTATTTGAAAAAATTAAAAAACAAAACGAAAACGATATTTTCATCACCCGGATTGGTACAGGTAAAGAATGAAAAACGTCCGTCTAGGCTGATTGTTCTGTCACTCGAGGTGCTTGTGTGGTCACTTTTTTATGTAAATAAGAATTTTTCATGCATTAGAACGTGGTTGCGTGGACATTTTTATGATTTTATTACGGATCTTTACTCATTAGTGAATTATCTTTAGGTAGACTCTCTGTAGTATTACGTTTTTTAACCATTCTTGCGGTTCCATAAAAGTGGCAAACAAAATATTTTTTTACCACGCAGAATGCCTACCGTATTCCATTTTCTTCTATTCTTTTGTCTTCGGAAAACCCTTATGAAAACATAACGGGTCCGTCAAACTGCAATTATGCCCATTTTTTCAGGTACTGTCTAAGCAGGTATGTTTATTATTTGCATGTACTTTTTCGTTCGGAAGCTATCTGGAAAAATTGACCATAATTGGATTGTGGTCTAGCTCCCACTCGGACCATCATTGCACAAATTCACAAAAAATTTCTGTAGCAATGATGCAATAAGTAAATTGCAGATTTACTACCTATGTACAAACTACAAGGAAATATGAGTAATAACAAAAAATAAGTAAAAGTACGAAAAAACGAAAAAAATTAACAATCGTCTAAAGTCAGAAGATTTTGCAAATAATGTCCAGTTCCAAAGTTGAAAAAAGAAAAAAGTAAAATCAAAAGATTCTGCAAAAAATTTCAAATGCACATCAAATTCCAATATCGATTTCTATCGAACTACTGAACTACTACTAAAAACAACTACTGGACAACTACTCAACTCGTAGAAAATCGACCATTCTATTAATCGTCGGTGCAACCGAAAATTACTGGACTGCTGAACTGCTATTGGTCCACTGAACTACTGAACCACTAAACTACTGAACCTTGGTGCAACTGGCCCCTGATGATGATCGAAGGGTCTCACGTAAACTGAACCAGGTGGACTATAACTCGTGGCTTGTGGAGGTAAAACTTCTTTCAGTCTGTCAACATTCTCATTGTCAATCGAAATCGAAAAATCAGTAGGTACAAACGTCCATATGTTCACTCAAAACAAATGGGTGACATACTGGGGAAAACTTCTCCAATTTTGATGAAAAAGAGTCGGAAGACGTTGCTTGAAAGTACTGGAATGATTAAATGTTTGTTTCTCATAAATTCATTACTGAAATTTTCTTCAAAGAAACAAAAGCCTCATGGGTGGAGACTAACCCATGTTAAAACCATCTACAAACTTTAACCAAGCTAATATATGAATGCAAACTATAATTAGACAGTCGCACTACTCCTAGTTCACACCTGCAATTTTGATGTGCCCTTGATCGTCCAGTAAAATGTTGTCTAACTTTAAATCCCTGTACAGTATACCTATCGAATGTAGGTAGAGTAGAGCCAAGGCGACTTCGGAACTGTAGAACCTAAAAAGGAACGCTCTACACTAAAAATATTGTGAAATAACTATTTTTTCAAAAATTTACACTACGACTGGTTCTTTGAATTTGCCTGCTTTCGTAACGTGCAACATTAAATCCCCGCCGTATACAAATTCCATAACAAAGTACAACCTGTCCTATGGAGGGAAATTCCGCTTAACCTAACACTTTAACCCAAGTTGGAAGCTTAACCTACAAAAGTTTGGAAGCACGAATGTAATTCGACGAGAAAGTGACATTTTTCCGGCAATGCCAGTAGTTTTCGTTCAGCCAGCACGCAGCATGTTTCTCCTTCCAATAAAGTTATATCTTTCCGAATGGCTTTGATGGCCAGTAATTCTTTTGTGACGTTGTGTTCTACCAGGAAGACCTAAAGGAGATTTATTTCGGAGTTTATAGGTACTGTTCCATAAGACTAAATAAACAGTATTTCTTGATAGTATACGAACAGTTGAGTGAAAATGTCAATTTGCGTTAGATTATGGATAATACATCATTTTTTGACATTTGGCTATGAGAATTCCTATACCCTGGGAAAACTGAGTGAATCAGAGCCAAGAATTTTTCATTGACCAGGCAAGTTAGAAATCCAATCTCCAACTACAAGTGATACCCGCATGAATTACTGACAGAAAATCCTGAAAATACCAAATTCTATTGAGTTAAAGTAGGGGTTTACACAGTGAATCCAATTTTCATTATGCCCGATGTGCCAGTTTTGTGAACATATCAATCCCAACCCACAATAATTCGACTCTCAAAATTCCGATACTTAAAGAACAAATGAATGAGTGATGAAAGTAGATAATCCAAACAGAAGACTTTTAATGTTAATTCCTGATGTTTTACCTCTTCAAGATTTACTGACTGTGAGGCCTAGAACCATGAAATCCGGTTATCTAGAAAGTGTGGAATTTTCATAAATCGTGTATTATGTGTACAAATTTTTAGCGTACATATACATAAATCTCCTGGACATTGACTGCGAAAATTTTCGAAGTTTGAAATTCTTGCGAATTAGGTTGTTAGATAATGACTCACAGTGTGATTTTAATACCATACATGATGAGTGAATTACATGAACTTTTCAATTCCAATGACTATAGTCCATGTAATTTAAAGTGACAGACGCAGTGGCTAACAGAAAATTAGGTTCAGCTCTATACGCGCTCTTACGAAGTGAAACTGTATTGACGTCTGAAGATCTGTATCGACGTCTGAACGCTATTTGAGAGATTTTTACCACTTGACTATGTTTTTTAAAAAATTTTAGCCATTCTGTTTCCCACTGACTGACGAAAAACTTTTCTCATTGATTACAGTAATAAGTTTACTAATTTTTTGTATTGAACTTACTTTAATGGGATCGCTACATCGATAATTTGAAATAAGTGGAGTATAGTCTGTACAGTTAAACTTTGTAACTGATAATAAAACGGCGAAAATCAAAAAAGTGAGTTCAGTTGGATACACAATTTTAACTTAGTGGCACGCGTTATACTGTAGAAAAACGCTAAGTTTCTTCGTGCGAATTGGAAAGGCTAAAATATTTGAAAAAGCATAATGCTTATCCGCTATCAATTTGAACTGAACTGAGTCGATAAGTGTTATTTTTAAAATTTTGACCACTTAACGATAAATTTTTAGCTTTTCGATTCACGAAAATTTTTTTTATTGATTAGAGTGTATGAGCTTTTAAAGTTTTTCCATATTCAACTTATTTTCACGAGATTGCTGGATCGATTGTCCCAAACTGAATAGAGTTTAGTGAACCAGGCCTACGGTTAACAATATAAAAGAGTGTTTGAAACAGAGTTCATCATGAAACAGTTAATAGTTTCCACGTCGCAGTTTCAACTGAACATGAATCTTTCACATTGTGATTTTTTTCACATGAGTGAAATTCATGAACGACATTATACTTACCTTGCCAAAGCTACCTTTCCCTATAACGCTCAAGAATGTGAAGTCACTCAATTGTACTCGATCTCTATCTTTAATACTGTTGAACCCGTCCGAAACGTCCATTTTACCGCTGACAGGCGATCTATTCACGGCTTCCTGAAAGATTATTCTAAAGTATGTAGTATTTTCATCGTCATCGAAAGACTTGGTATACCATGCCATCTGCTGCAATATCAGTACTGAACCACGATAACCAGTGCCCAAGAGGTGCAACAACAACATGGCGGAAAGTTCATATGCCCGAACCCGCGGTTCAAGTGAGTCATTACGTTTTGGCACTTTCTTTCACAATTTTGAATGTAGAAAGTTACCATTTTAGCTTTCCTACGCAAAGCCTCCAATTGCTCTTCGTTTTCGGGTAAAATTTGCACGTTATAAAATTCGCCTTCTTCTTGACTCAACAATTTGAACCATGCGTCGACTGGCGACTTGAAAAGTTCATACATAAAGGGCTCATTTATACTTGCCTTTTCCGACGGAATGGAACAAAACGGAATGCAAAAGACGGAACGTAACGGAACGAAAGGGAAATTTTCTTTCCGTTCAGTTCGGTTGGAGATTACTGTCAGTCGTTTTCCGCAAATTGCAGTTATCCGTTCCAACCGAAAGTAAATTTTCAGGCTGAACGTTTCAAGCTGTTCACGATCCATTCAATTCCGTCGGAAAAGCCAAGTATAAATGAGCCCAAACTATTGAAGGACAGTTGAGCAACACAACATACTTTCATGATTTCGAAAATGCCAAAAGAAATGGCGCCCATGAAGTCGTTGCGGGACGTTCTGTCCCAATCCCAGACTTCCACACTCAATCGTCTGTCTTTATCACTGGGTTCTAATTTGCTGTAAGAGGTAGTTTGATTGGAAACTTAATATGTGTTTTGTTGATACAGTATAACTTCTATAGAATATTGATTGATGCAAATCTTGAAGAATTATACAACAAGTACATTCTTGTTAGTTTTATAGAGTTCACAGGAGCAGTGCCTTTTTGATCAAGTGTTTAAAGAAAACGGTTTTGAAAACATTGAATGTTAACTCACAATGTGAAAGATTCATTCCATTCTGGATTCAAGGTCTCTTTCATAGTTTTCGTTTTTTTCTTCGTCATTCTTTGTTCCGGTTCGGGTATCAATTTCAGCTTCACGTAAGGATCTGATAAACCGTTCGGATCCATAGGAATTAGGTTCCTGGCCTCTCGCACTGTAATCAAAGAGTCCTGCTTTATACATGCGCGCAGTATATTTATGGTTTTATACTTTACCATTCACTAAAAGTAGACCATTTTCGTATTTGATTTTCAGGCTTATACGACCCCGACGTTCAGTTTGATCCATGCCACAAAAATTGGGCACGTTGATTTTGCATCGTTCGTGTACATTCATCTGGCAAGCTAAAATGATACAAGCTACAGTACATTGTACTAGATCATGTGAAATTTCTACGACTTTGGCATTGCGATCCTTGCTGAATCAAACCATAAAGCAATGACCCACAGTGATCACAAAAAGTAGGCGTTGTATAGGTGTGTAGATTCCATTTGTGAATTGAACTTGGATTCTGAAGAAAAGTGCCAATGAAGTCGGTAGGTACTGCGTCGTATTCACAAACGCCAAAATTTACATCAGGATCAGCACCTTTGTCGACACCTGCACACGTGAAATTGACGAATTCATGGCATCTTTTGTGAACAACTAATGTACAAACTATAAGAGTTATGCAATAGTTGCCGATAATAGTCGAGGTTATGGCAGAAAAGTCTTACTTTGACATTGCATTCCTTGCTTATTCAGGCCCCTTCAAAAATGATGTCAAGTACTTAATGACGCAGTAAGCCCAGGTGTTCTCACTCATTAGTGCAGTACTTATAGAATTTACAGCATGCCATATTTTGTAGTGCCTGCATGTGACTTACTCCAAAAAATCACAGGCGAGATGGCTGCTAGAAAAATTGAATACTCACCATAGAAAATCTTTACAGTGCCCGCAAAACGTTGGCTGTGTGAAAAACCGTGCTATAAACTGGTGACCTCGAACTTGTGAATAATTTTTTTGCCGCAACGCCCCTCGACGGACTATACCTCTGACTCGGGGTTGCGGTCCCGTATTACGCAAATATTCTAACGCCGATTCTGTGCGTAAATCCAGCTGTTGCGTCGGACCAGCGGTTCCCAATGTCATTGACGGTTGCTGATGCGCCATCAAATTTACTGAATTCATCAGCTGATTCAACGCCATTCTGCTGGCTCTGAAAGAGTTATAATTATTTAGAAATGAGTAGTCATATTAGATTCCTCATAAGAGCGAACTATGCAGGTTGCATCCAAAGGCATAAACTGCTGTTAATATTTTTTAGCAGCATAATGTTAAATATCAAGTGTATTCAGTTTATTCAGCTTTAACTAGTGCTTCCTCCTAAAGATTCCGCCCGTAGGTGATTTGTAGAATGTGGTAGTAGCAAGGTAAGGATGAGCAAATAGACGTTTGTCTTGAGGCGAGAATCAGGTGAGTGTTGCAGAATGTGCAGTTGGAACTTAGAACTCGCCACGGCGTTTACGTCCAGACACAAAAGTTTTCAAAACTTTCGAATCTGGTCACTGGAAGAACAAGTTCATTTGAGCCTGGCTGCATCAACGTCAGTAGTTCAATGGACCAATAACCACTTCAGCAGTCATACGTTATATAAATGTTCCAAAATCAGCAGTTCGATTGGTTTTTAAATGGGCTCGAAACGCAAAAACAGTTCAGGTGAAGTGTTGACTGCTACAGGCAACCTGAGAAAAAGCATGTATTGTCTGTTTTTCTTAAAATGCTTCCAAATAATGAAAGTGGAAAGCCAGTAGTATTTCGGATTTTTGCGATTTTCTGATAAATAAAATATCACGTAGGACTGGAAATTTGTGAGCATACTGATTTAACGTTTAGCAATTTTTCGAGTGAAAAATTTTACAGTAAGAACTTTGTGTGAACGATTTGACGACAGTACTGAATTGTGTCACTTTTCTATTTGGAAGAATTTTATAAAAAACAGACTATAGATTGTTCATAATTTGCATAAAAAGCACGCAGATTGTTCATAATTTGCACGAACGTATTTTTCTTTCCAAGGCTCATTTGGAAAAAGAGAGTGGCAGTCAGTTTTCTAGTGGTTCAGTAGTCCAGCAGATTTTGGCGTCGCACCCAAGACTACTAATCATCGACGCAGTTTTTTCTAATCGGTATTCACTACCGTGTTTCATACTGCATTCATTTTGAAATAAACAATGCAACGGTCGGAGTTTCGTCAATCGCAGCCTTACTAGAAATCAGGAAATCGATTTCGATTATATTGAAATGATTGAAAAGAGTGATCACCAAGGGCCTTGCATTATCAACGAAAAATTTATTGAATAGAGTCAACGAGCCCTCAATAATTTTGAATAAAAGTTTGGCAGCGACCTCACTGCATCGATTATTTCAGAATGATTGGAGTATAGTCCTAATTATTTTTGACTCCATCTTGGTTTCGAGAGATTTGACCTGGTACTACATTGATTTATGATAAGTAGAAAATTAATATCTGAAAATCAGAAACTTTGAGTAGTCCCACATGCTGAGTATCGTGGCAGCATCCATTCCGCAAAGAATTCAGGATTCGCATAGCAACAGTACTCCAACGTTAGGAATTTTTTCATTTTTGGCATTTTTCGGTCTGTTTATGTGTTTATCATAGCTCAGAAACAACAAAACTTTGTAGCCAAATATTCATTACATTCAGAAGACAATGTACAGACAATGTATATAGGTATGAAAAAACCTTACTTTACACTTTTTATGCTGAAAAGTGTCAAAAAAATTTCTATTCATCAATATAAAATTTCCATAAATATTCATTACATTCAGAAGACAATGTATATAGGTATGAAAAAAACCTTACCTAACACTTTTTATGCTGAAAAGTGTCAAAAAGGATTTCGAAGTAAAACGAAAAAGCCATTTGGAGATTTTTTCAGGAATCTTCCCATAGGATGCCGCAGAATTTTTCTCTTCTTTTCTGTAGCTACTGATTTCCACATATTGTTTTTTAAAATTTCAATGAGATTTGCGAACCGTTTTGGGTATTCTGAAATTTGATACCAAAATGACGACCACTAAATGTACTATCGACCAGATGTAGGAAACATTGAAAACCTTCGGATCATTCCAATAGAAAGAAAAGATAATGGTCGAATCAGTGCTAAAATTTCATCGATACAGTGGAGCTGAAGAGTTTAGACATCGATCTACAGTGCAGCTCAAAAGTTTACGCACTTAATGAAGTTCGATTTTCCGAAAAAAATTGATCAATTTTGAATAAGTTTATTCGATGAATACTTAGCTGATTACAATATGCTTGGCACCATTCGGTGGCATTTTTATTTTCCTACAAAGTGATGTATATTCTTCACGAATTTTTTTGCGGGTCTTTATAAAATAACAGAAAGCTACGATACAACTTTTTTTTTATCTTTTTCTGAGAAACTTTCGATTATTAACGACGTTTTTCAAAAAATTATCCAACGATTCTGATTTTGACTCAATAGACCTTAACACATTTCTTATGCTGATTCCAACGGTGCAATAAATAAGATCGTAGCTGAAAAATTGAACGGAATACATCAGATTTCACAGAACTGAGGAAGACTACTCGTATTTGTGTTTGTATTTGTCTTTTAATTATTTGTGCAAATATATTTACGCTTCTGCTTACATTTACATAAAATTAAATATGACTAATCTAGGTTGTGTTAATTATTAATTTTTTGTTTCTATTCACTTTATGTATGTTCAATCACGACTGCAAATTTTCTATTATGCTTAACATATTGTAAGTAAATCGGCATCCGGCGTAGAAAAGTAGAAAACTTGAAGTTTCAGGTTTTGGGAAATCAAGTGGATTTCGTTGAATTTATTAGGTACCATCATAATTCTTGCACAATTGGAATTGGTATAAAAAATAATCAAAGTGGGCAGGTTAAAAACATAAATTCTATCCGAAAAATTTCCGAAAAACGTCAGTAATAACAGTTGAAAATTTCTCACAAAAAGATTTAAAAAGTTGTATTTTGGCTCTGTTATTTAAGAGAGAATCTTCAAACAAGTTCGTCAACAATATACAACATTTAGTAGGAAAATGAATAAACTTCAAAACAATAGCAAGTGTATTGTTGTAACTAGTTTACTGGAAAATGCCCCTTGGGGCCCTATATTATTTTGACACACCTGTATAGCTGCCAAGCTAAAAAAAGGCTTGGACTAGATTTTTGAGAATTTGGGTGAGCCTTTAGAAAACCCAGTTTAGTGAATTTGAATTTACACTCTTTCTCATTAAAAATTTTCCGTATCTGTGAAAAAATATATTCTGCAATTGAGTGCATTTTTTCCTTCCCCTAGCATTATATCAACCACAGTAAAATTTTTCTGAATTAAAATTATGTGCAATGATTTAGATGGTTGACTTCACTCAAATGTATAGAAATGGTAAACCAATAGCACACTAATTTCTGACTGATTCGGAACTGTGCTTCTCACTCTAGCTGAAAAATAGTAAGGGAGGCGCAAATTATAGTGATTTTGTTTTTTACAACTTATGCCTGTGATTAAAACGGCGTCTTTAAGCACCAAAAAAAACTCAGCTTAGTTGCACTAACTCAGCCTAAACATAATCTCATTGTCCGGATTAAATTGCTGATCCTCAGTTTCAGCTAATTCCAATGTAGAGATTAATTTCCTATAGTAGCAACAACAACCCTCGCTTGAGCATTAACTAGTAATGAGGTTTATTCTCGAGCTCGGAAATTGCAGACTAGACATAGAAAATTATGAGGAAATGTTAGTGCAACCCGACAGATCGAGCTGGGGATAATCTTGATATCGAGCCCGGCAGTTGATATTATACCAAACGTGAAATCATGGACATGGTAGTACAACCACTGGTCGTCTTTTTGTTCGAGATCTTAGGCTCGAGCTTAGACTCCTTTAGGGTAGCTGGGCTCTGGTTACAGTCATTTTTTCACGATCCGTAAATGGAAGAACAGAGTAAAGCGTACAAAAATGTCTTTAAAAAGCTCCTGATTTTTCCATGCCTATAATATAATATATTTGCCCTATATCACCTTGACACAGCTGCAGATTTTCATCTGCACAGCTGCACATTAGGCTCGAAATTAGTTCAAACTATTGACTTAATTCTAAGAAGACACTGGGCTATAACTTTTTTCTCTGAAAAAGCTGAGCTGAATTTTATGCGCCAACTTCCTACAGTGCTCTATGGTTAGAGGCATTCTGTTACACACCACATGGCTCATCCAAATGAAAATAAGTGGAATGGTAGTAGACTGCAGCACCTTTCCTATAGAAAAATCATGCCAATAACTTTTGTCGCTTTCACGTGAATCAACCAATCCCCTTATTTCTGAAATTTAAAAAATATTTTCAACATTTTCGACCTCTCATTTGATGCATATCGTTCAGCAACCATGAAGAATTGATTGATGAAAATCTATCAGAGCTTCGAGCCACATTTTTTTCTGATTGTGTTAGGTAAAGACGCATCCTGTGTTCTCATGTTTGGGGACTTATTCAGCTTCAAAAATATTTGAATGACGGTGCAGTGTGTGCAAATTTCTACAGCTCTCAAAATGGCACGCAAATCGTATTGAAATTTTAATACAATATGTCGGATATTGGTGCCTACAGAAATGAAAAAACATCTGTCGCATCCGATGGAAAAATGCCCGGAAGAAGTTTCGTTAGACTTTTTCGTTTTTCCCCGTTTCTTTTTTGGCACTTTAAAATCGCGTAAAAAGTGTAAAATACGAAACTATAAATATTTTTTAGTACCAAATATTAGGGATTATTTTTTGCATACCATGAATGTTTTGCGATGGGGTTGTCTTTACTACGCTTTGATATATGGAATCGTGAACATAAAATTGTGAAAAATTGAAAAATTCTAATGTTCAGGATACTGTAACTACACGAATTTAGACTTTCATGCAAAATAAATTCCGGAACGACTAGGCGTTTAAAACTATACAATATACCTGATTTTTAATCTATCTTAGTCAAGGTCGAACTCCTCTGTCTGTAGCCTTTTTATGAGTTCCGATGGCGTTTTTCATGACATCAATATAAAGAGCTTTTCAAGAGGATCCAAAATATGCAAATTGAATTATAATCAAACAATTTATAATGGTGATAAGGACTCTTTAAAATTTCTTAATATTAAAATTAGGTTTAAACACGATCTCAGAATCTGGCATTGTGGTTGCAGTGAGAAACATGCGAGTGTCATATGAAAGAATAATCTGGCGAAAACACGACAGTTCTCATGCAATACACTCTATCGAAAATGTGTGACTCTGTTTCATGTCCCAGTTTTCTGAGAATATCTCAAAATCTGATTATCATAGAGGGCTAAAAATTGTTCTGGAGAATTTCCTACGACTATTGAGAATTTCAGATCTAAAGTGCATATAACAGCTCCAACAATGGTCAAAAGCATGGATACTCGATCGAGCGCACGGCTGATTAAGGGTTAAAAATAATAAAGATAACTATAGTCTGTTTTTATTGAAATGCTTCTAAATAATGAAAGTAAAATGCAAATAGTATTTCAGATTTTCACGATTTTCTGATAAACAATGTATAATATAGGATTTGACAATTTTTCTGATGTAAATTTAACTTCCTGAGCTACAAATGAACAAAATTCGTTTTCTCAGATGTTACCAGCCATAGAAGATGTTGGACGACGATAAAACTGTGAATTTTCAGAAAATGATAATCAACAAATTAGTCCAGTTTCTTACTTACGAGCAAGTTTTACATGCGAACTGAATATATTTTGATTTTCATATGAAAAGATTACTGACGGAACGGTGGTTGCATGTCGTGACAATCGGACCTTTTCTACAATTTTACCACGACATTTTATTAATTTTCCATCATAAACACTGATTCTAAGCCTAGGTCTAAGCCTAAGACACGACTGATATGTTCATCAAATATTTCAAAAATGTCGTGGTGGTAACATTGTAGAAAAAGGGCTCAAAATTGTCTATTTATAGGAATCTGGAAACAGATAGTTTTTTCCTTTTTCGTACTAGCACTGATCATCATTTTCACTTGCATACGTAAGGTCTTCTTTAACATAACCAAAACACAATATAGAAACACGGCCCTATTTCATCAAAAGTCCTTTTTGATCACCCGAAAATCCCACAGTTAGGATCATTGAACCACCAGTGTTTTGGTTCAAGTGAAGCTTTTCTGGTAGTCGTTCTTTGACTAGTTTAGGGATCAACTAGACAATTGAAATAGTTCACTGCTGTGCGCCTTGATTAATTGAAAAAAATTCGAATACTGAACCCCACTTCAGAGGTACACGAGTTGGTGCAAGGACAATTTTCGACTACTGAACAACGGAACTCCTAGATGAGTTTAGTTGTCGTTGCTGCACAAGTCCACATACCATGTAAGATGCTACCCAATTTCAAACTTTATTGATACATCCCAGTTATTGAAACCTAATATTCTATACAGTCTTCAAATAGTACTAGAGTCTGATGCTGCCCTGATATGTATCTGAAACAATGCTGACCGCTGTAGCAGTGCAAGCATTTAACCAGGTAATCTGGATACATGACAGTTGGCTAAAATAAATCATAAGTTCACCAGGAGTGATCTTCGGAAACAATGCGAAACCATTCAGAAGAAAGCTGACTGAATCGCAAGAGTTTCCTTGAGATTATAGGGAAATTTCAGTATTCCGATATTTTGGGAATGTAACAGTAGGAAAAAAATTTTGTACAAAATTTCAGCAAATATTGTTAGGCCCTTTTAAGTTGACTCCAGACCATTCACGAAGGAACCTGCAAATCAAAGTTCAAAGCGGGCAAGGCGAAGCTCAGGGAATTTCTAATATAGGATATATAGACCAATTTTGACAGTTCTGTGTAAGAAGCATCAATAAGTCGTCCTATACAATGTTGGAAAAATCTAGAGTTATCTGTCTTTTTCAATGCCTAGAAACTTTCGCCAATGCTAATCATGAAAATTCGTCGAAAATGCATCAACATATGCAATTATCGTCCAGAATCTAATTATACATTCCACGAAAAGTGCTTACTTGGTAGAACCAAAGCTAACAAATTGCCTCGACGGACCATGATTTCGTCTATACTACCATTGGAAAATAGAGAAAACGATAACTCTTGGCTTTTAGCTTCTTTCTTTTCTTCTAACTTCATTCGAAGATATTAGCTAACATGTTATTGAACCCATAGTGAGACTTTTTTATTTGCATAAAAATGGCATTAAAACTAGGAACGAAAACTTTGCCTCTAGAATGTTAAGCTGCTTCCAACTTTTTCAAATCTTCTTCAGAAAAACGACTCAGCCTATAAGTCCCATAAGTGTCAATTTTTGAAAATCGATTTGCCTATACATTATCTGACTTGGCGGACCGAGAGATTGCAATTGAAAGTTTTGGGCTGGTAGTACATAGGCTGGTGCTAGATGGCCAGCAAAAAGTATCATCTCTTCCTTCATAGAACGGCCTTAATACAAAGACTCGGATTAAAAATATGACTTGAGCCCCATTTCAAAAAAGATTCTCTCCATTATCTACCATTTCTCCTAGTTGCAGATTCCATTTGGAGATCAACGAAGCAAATGGTACAATAATGAGTTACAGTAAACTGACCTCTGGAAATTGCTAGATTCTTGTAACAGATAGATCTCGTATGCATTCCAATGGGGACTAATTTTGAATCAAGCTTCCATTTTATTTCGAGCTTTCATGTATTTTATATATTTGACTGACACGAATAAGGGTGTTACTACGCTCAAAGTGCTATACCAAAAAGTTCTGCGTTTTGAACACATAAGTGAATACAACACAGGATACAAAATAGTTAGGTTTTTTCTGAGTTCAAAAATTTTAAAAAACTAAGATTTAGAATTCAAAATTCATCCCTAGCAGCCTAGGACAGGTTGTGAGCTGCTATACTTCGTCTTGCACATGCCGGTTTGGCAATTTCAACTCAATCGAAATTTTCTGAACCGGCGCTAGCCGGCACTAATCTTATAACATGTGATGCAAAAAATTATTGATTGCGAGACTTGACTCTGACTAGAATTGAGGGGATTTGGACCGAAAATACAAATTTTTACATCAAATACCGTAGATATCTTCGTTTTTTTGACATTTAAAAAAATTTGTAAGCAGATTCAACTATACATTAAACCCCCATAGGTGGCTTTAGTAGCCACAAGCTTAAGCTTTAACGACAATGCTATAACATACGGGTTTAAGCTACAGCTTAGCTACAGCTTTACTTTCCCGATACGTTTTGTGTTTATGAGTAAGCCGCAGCTGAACTGCACCTTAACAGCAATGTTACAACATATAGAGTTAAGCTATAGATCAAGGTGCGACCACAGTTGACCTGCATCTAAAACTGTAACTCAAGTCGATAAGTTATTCCAGTACTGTTAAGCTTTTGAGCTTTTTCAGGTGGGGTCGTTTTCATCAGAGAGACTTTTAAGTCTAAATTAAAAAACAAATAAACAAGATTCCAGGCGGCAAAACTTTTTTAATCGCATTGTCGTTACTTTACGTTAATAGAGCTTGCATTTAATCGGCCCTATTGCAAGTTAGAGTATAGTCGGTACTGGACCGTGGGTAGTTGCTGAATTTAGGAGGTTGTCCTCTTCCGTTAGTTATCGCCCGCTTTTTGTCCCTTGTACGAAACGTTGTGCAGCGTACCAAATGGGCTCCGCATCCTGACGACCTGCTATCCGACAGACAGGTTGCAAATCAGCACATGATGAACGTGCTTTATTCAGGGCCTGGTATATTTTACAGTACATAGACTTGTGGAACTTTTCTAGTATGCTGACATAGTAGTCAGCCAAAACGATTTTTTCGTCTATGCAATTTTTCTTGAAGGAGTAATCCAGGCAGTGTCAGCTTTGATCAACAATGCCAAAATTGCCACACACACACACACACACTCGACCTTAAATGACCTATATTTGAACCCACACATAGATTTTAGGTTTACATAAGTTTTGCATGCTCAATTGGTTGTCATGGCAACCAATTTTCATTTTCCAGCGAAGTCAAAATGTGCAATTCTTACTAACATTTTCAAAAAATTCACTCGATTTTGTATTAAACCAATGTTTTGCTTTTCGGAATTAGAATGAACAATGTCTTTCTATTTTTCCGCTACTTCACCAATGTAGAACATGGACGCTATACAATAGTCTATCTATTTTCAAATGACAGCCTCGGAAAGCGAAATAATCCGTAGAAATTGTCGAGCAGACAATACACCTGCATCGTGGGCCGAAATCTTTTTCCTCAATTTGTTCGCCTAACTGCTCCAGTCAACTCGACAAGAATAGGTTTCTGCATACGCTGGTTGTTTATTATTCGCACGAACATCTTTCTCCGCGCCGATGATCATTTAGGAAAACTTTACTATAGATGGGTCACTTGACTTTTTCGTCGTAAGTTGAAAAAAACTTATCAAAACTTAAAACAGTATGCTTCGATCAAGCGTAAAAAACACTCTCTCTATAGTGAGAGCAGCTTGTGTCATGATGGTGAAAATCCCGCCTGAAAATCCGAGTTTAACAATTCTATCACTGCTGGCATCAGTGAGTATGAAAAAAATAACTTTATAGGCCACTCGCATTTTTTTGATATTGATATCAAATTTCTGCCTGATCAAACTTCAAAGTGGTGTCAAACTTACCCCAGTCGAACCGCTGAAAAATATCAACTTCGTATATTGGGGCCCGCTTTTATGATGTCAGTACATCTTTGATTACAGATTACTATAGCTGAGGAAGGATTAACTTTATGGGGAACGTTATTTTTAATGCGTTGCGAATCCAATAAACTGATCACTCGACAAAGAAGAAAGAAATTTCAATCTTTACGAGAATTGATGCACCAAAAATAAAAATTTTTCCATGAAGCATGCACATCTGGGTCAGGAATACGCGGAAGCACAATTAATTATACTAGTACACTTGAATTTGTAAATAAAATAGAAAAGTTGTAGAGGTGTATCACACAGATTTTCAACTCAATAAAATTTTTTGTAATTCTCACAAATTCTAAATTCTGTTTTTTCGGATCATATACCAAATATGGTTTTTTAAGAAAAGAATGCGTAGCATTTTCATATTCATGCACTGATATCAATTTTATTTTATGAGATGTCAAAATTTTCTAAAATGAATGAATGTAACTGTAGTAGTGAATCAACATTTCTTGATTTCCTTCATCTGTAATTTTATACTTTATTCTTCTTTTTGGTTATGTATGTAACAAGTTTGTTCATTGTGTCATTTGTTTTTGTTTTCATTTCGATATTCCTCGTTTGTGAAGACAATGGCCAGAATAAGTTTCGAACTTCCGACTCTCCATTTCCATTTTATTTCTTTACCGAAGCTTAAAAATGAGTTCTAAATACAAATCTTTTTTGTCCAGCCAATCATACTGTCCATAATCCAACATTCGTTTTTAAAAATTCGAGATAGAAAGCCAAATTTTCGAGCATTCTTCTGAGAATGAGTCAAAAACGAAAATTGTTAGAGGAAAATCCGATACTCTCGAACTTACAAAACTAAAATGAAACTTTTTGGTCAAAATTGCAGTTCTCCGAAAACTATAGTCTGTTTTTTATAAAATGCTTCCAAATAGAAAAGTGACACAAATCAGTTCTATCGTCAAAATCGTTTACATAGAGCTCATGCTGTAAAATGTTTCACTCAAAAAATTTTTGAAGCTTAGGTCATTATGCTCACAAATTTTGAGTCCTATATGATATATCGTTTATCAACAAATCATGAAAATCTGAAATACAACTTGCTCTCCACTATCATTATTTAGAAGCATTTCAAGAAAAACAGACTATAGATAATTGTTGGATTTCTGCAAAATTCATTAACCGATATTGCAAATGTCGATTATAAATTGTATTATAACTGCTAAAAATCGGAAACTTCAATAATTTCCACAGAATATGTACATAAAAATTTTTTATATTTTATTTATCTCTGAAGCCAAAAGCTGCTGTGTCCAAGAAAAGGAATGACTCAAACTGTGTCATGTGTGATATCTGTTTTGAGTCCACGTCTGCGGAGTTCTGATTGATGATTTGACGGAGCAGTTTCGCGTTTTATGAAACGCCTAAACGCCTCCACATGCAGTTTAGAGTAGACAATAGACATTAGAACGTGTGTTCATCTGGCGTTTGTCGTCTTATCTACAGATTTGACCACTATAAACGCAGCATTTTGGGAAATTTTATCTCCGACGTCGTTGGCTTTTCTCTCAACCAAAAAACTCTTTCTGTTTTTGTCGACTTTCAGTAGTGTGTTCAATATTTTTCGTCATTATCGAAGCTATGTATTGCTATGAAACCCTTGATAGTCATCATATGCCTCATCGTTTCAACTTTCTCTGCGTAAAAGATAATATGGGTAGTTTTTTTGCGTAGAAAACCATCAAATTCGCATTAGTAAGATCACAGAGATTTCAGCAACAAGTCTAAAAGAATTAGGCACGGAGAAAGTGTTTTCTTCAAAATTCTTAACATCTTGATTGAATTCGAAGAGTTGATAGGCACAAAAATCTGAAATGAAAGCAAAAATATGAAAACCTCATTTAATTGAATAGTGATCATGAACTCCTTTCGTTTTTAAGAGTTGTCTGATCCCGACACTCTCATCGAACCGATTTGCGTGAGATCTCTTTCATTTTCAGAAATTTAAGATGTGCTATTACGGGATGTCCGCACTCCGGAATAAAAAAGATTAATCGCCTTTTTTGCAAAATAGTCGGTAGTACGTCCTTGAGAAAAAGCTGCTTTAACTTTTGTTCAGTTGTAAGATTTATGGGAGTTGATGTAATGGTCTTTGTATGATCTTTTCTTGACTACAAAACAAAATGAAATAAATGATTTGTTGGAACCATTTTTAATAATTATTGAAGATAAAGATCATTAAATTTACCAGCGATCATTTAGTTCACGAAATACCCCAAATGTAGTGTCCATGCTCGTCGTTATCTGTCCCATGTATGTCGGAATCGGCGTGAAGCCCTCGGAAGTGGGGTTGACCTCACCCAAAAACTGTTTGAACTCTCTCGAACATGAAACTTTTTCATTAAAAACGCAACAAATTGGGTTCATCGACCGTTCAGATCTACAGGGTGAGCCAAAAAAGGCGATGGGTGCTGAATTTCACAACTTTCAAATCCATGAAGTTTTCTAATGCAAATTGCCGCATGAGAATACCATATGTCTTTGTTGTGAGGGCGAAGTTGTAGGCTTCTAGCCTTTATGGCTTTCAATTTTTCCACATAAAACATAAAATATCCAAAAGTTCTATAGAAGTTGAGCTATTTATTGTATGGTTTGTAACGTACATGCTAACGCAGTACTGTAAATATATAGTGTACACTATGTGATAATTATTATTAAATATTATTTCATTTCTTAATCTATCGTCTCAAGGGTGTCTGGGATTCCCACCCAAACATTCCTGTAAAATTAAGTGAAGTACTTTATTTTGATCCATCCACACCCCAGTAGCCGCTATTGATCCAATTAAGACGCCCCAATTAATTTGCACAATGGCAGCTGGTCCCCTAGAATCTACACTAAAGTACACATTCCACGGCTACATTAATTTCTCATAAAAACCATAAACAACACCTGCACAGTAAAAAGTAAAAGCCATGCCAGACAGTAGTCTCAAGTGCAAGGGTAGCGATGGTCCCACAAAACATGTGTACACAGAAGAAATAGATACAGAGGCATGCACAGAAGCACAGAGGTGTAGCTAAGCCCACTGTAGGAAGCAAGCATAGGGAAAACATGAAAAGCATACAGTACTAGGAAAGCATTGGAAGGCGTGACCAAGTTAGCGAGAATAACGAAGCAAGAAGCGGCGATTGGCTGAAGAAGATGGACAGAAGCAAGACCTCCCACAATGCCCAGGGAGTGGCCACGGAAGCCGTATTTAAAGAGAAGCAAAGCATGATTTAGGCAGTTCTCAGAGAATTTTGCAATTTTAGTGTTATTTGCAAGGGCCCCGTCCTTTTATTTGCAAGCGAGATTTCTTTTCGAAAGCAGTTAAACCGAAGTTAGTTAGTCGCAAGCATTGTGTTGTGTATTGTCAACGAATCAAGCGATCGTCGATCTCATAATTGTGCTACCACGTTGCATCCTTTATTTGCCCATCCTGTTGGTACATCGCCCCATCCGTTCATTTAGGATCAAGTAAAGTATCTCTAGAACTGGTCGTTACAGGTTTACAGTTTCAAAAACCAAGCACAGTCATTTAGATGTAGAACACATAGAAGTGACTTCTGGTGAGTGATGCGAATTATTACCAAATATTCCAATTCGGCTCATCCACCTGTTCAAGCTTCCGTGTGTAATGTGAGCTGGGGTGTTGTGAGGGATAAAGTAGGAGAAGTAGCAGTGCCTCAAGAGTGAGTGGGAGAAGGGTGCTATGGGAAGGGTTGGCACTGGGATACTATAGGTAGGAAACGCTACTAATTACCTCCACCTTGTATGTCACAGAGCCTATCACATAGAGTGACTGCCCATGGATGATGAGAGACGTCAGCAATCCTAGTCCTAGAAAGGGCCTTGTGGAGAGCTGGAACCTTAGCCTTAATAGGGAGTTCCTGGAGGGAGAAACCTGATTGAAGACTGAAGGGATAAATTGACAGTGGAGTAGGAGAGAGAGTTGGGGCCCAATCCCACTGATGTAGCTTATGGAGAAGACACTAAATGATATCCAAATTCGATTTTTTATTAACATAAGAAGATGTTTGAAAAATAAGGGTGTAGCCAGGAGTCGAACCTGGGTTACCGGCATTCCCGGCTGATGTCCTCACCATCAGACCACCATACCACGAGGTGATCCCAGATTAAGGTGCTCTTCTTGGCTATGATTTGTTAGCCCAATGCTTGGTGGTCGTAATTTCTAAAAATTTCTAAAAAGTCAGCAACTTCATTGCTTGGTAGTTTAAAGCGGCAGGTACGCTGCTGCTTGCCAAAGGTCATAGGTTCATGACCACGAAGCATTGGAGTTGTATGTTAAAAAATCATAGCCAAGGGGAGCATCTTGATCTGAGTTTACATCGTGGTGTGGTGGTCTAGTGGTGAGGACATCAGCCTGGAATGCTGGTAACCCAGGGTCGACTCCTCTGGCTACACCCTTATTTTTCAAATTTATTTTCACTCCAAAATTCCATATAATTTTCATTTCTAAAAAGTCAGCAACTTCATTGGTCAGCAGTTCAAAGCGGCATGTATGCTGCTACTCGCCAAAGGTCGTTGGTCCACGACCACCAAGCATTGGAGTTGTATGCTAAAAATCGTAGCCATGGGGAGCACCTTAATCTGGTTACACCTCGTGGGGTGGTGGTCTAGTGGTGAGGACATCAGCCCAGAATGCTGGCAACCCAGGTTCGACTACAAGCTACACCCTATTTTTCTAATTTATTTTCACTCCAAAAATTCCACATAATTTTCATTTATAAAAAGATGTTGACGTTATTGGGCACTTCAGTCGATCCTATCCTGAAGGACCAAGATATGAGTTTGGTAGAAGAAACTCGGTATTTATGCTAGCGGGAGTAGGAGTGTCAGTCGCACCAGAGTACGGTAGGAGGAGGCGACTACAGTGATCCTGGATGCTTCTTGAAGGAGAGGAAGGTCGAGTTTAAGGCCAAAAATAGTTGGCACTGGCCTAAGTTAAGAAGGCCAGTGCGCATGCATTCCTGTAGAGATTCAGGAAGGAGGTCTCTGGAGGGATAGTACTGACTCTGTTTGCTGGAGTCGTTTGTCGAGTACATAAATAGTTGCAAAAAGACGCGAACATGAAAGCTGACAAATATAATAATAAACGAGGATACTGAACGAGATTTAAGGTATACTGTAATATCACATGAGCGGCTGTCGACACGTGCATTAGTAAGATGTGGAATTATCCGACTATGCATGGAACTTGTTTGCTGCATAATCCTACGTGTTCGACTATGCAGTCAATTTCACTTAAAATGGCACATGCAGCGAAGATGGTACTGAAACAGTTCTTGAAAACCGGTACGTTTATTGACACTAATCTTTAAAATTTTTTCTCCGTGATTGAAAATTTTTCGATAACGATTATTTCCAAGGACTCTAAGATTACGAGATTGATGTGAAGATTTTCCGACACTACAGTCTGTTTTTCTTGAAATGCTTCTAAATAATCAAAGTGGAAAGCAAGTAGTGTTTCGTATTTTCACGATTTGCTGATGAAAAACATATCCTAGGACTGGAAACTTGTGAGCATACTTGTGAGCATAACAATTTTTCGAGCAAAAGATTTTACACAAAAAGCTCTATGTAAACGATTTTGACGATTGTCCATTCCCAAGTGAGCGAAATCCCACTTGAGCAATTTCTAATTTGGCGAATTTCCAAATGAGTGAATTCCCGACTGAGCCACTTGCAATTGGACGAAGATTCCCAAATGAGCGACCGAGAACGTCTTTTCTTCTTATTTTTTGATGAAATTTTTTTCCTCTTGATCTTTTGTTTCTTCCAGCATTCTTCTGTTTTTTATAAGTATTTTTATACCTACAACAATGAAATAAAATGATTATATGGGAGAATATTGCCATTTTAATCGACAACTGGAAATGTATTTTATCATGAACAAAAAAAAGTAGATAGATAAAAACATACATAAATGAAAACATAAGCAACACACACAGAAAACCAAAGGTTAAAGTACAACGAAAAATATGAGGTAAAGTATGACGAATGTGTTATTACATTCTCGATCGTTCGTTTGAGGATCTCAGAAGTGAGAATTTGCTCACATGAGAATAGGGCTTTCGAAATGATGGACTAAAATATATCTCAAATTTCTTGGCGCTTTCTCGGATCTATAATTTTCAGGCTTTACTGAACAACGCGTTAGATTTTCACGAAATAGAAGTGATATATTTTTTGCATTACGGATTTCTACTGACGTGATCAGCATGCATTTGATGAAATTATCTTTTCGGTCGCTTTTTCGTTCTATTCTTCATTTTGGAATGCACCGGCTTGAGAATTGCCGCCTAGGGTGTAGGCCTGAAAATTCACCGAATGCGCAGAAGCAGTAGATCTGAATTCAACGCTTATCAAAATAATCTAATAAAGTAAAACTTGAATTTTGCAATAGAAAAATCACAACACAGCATACAGTAATTTTAATCTGCAAGTGAAAAATTACAACAAAATCGGCAATTTTCGTCAAACGTTCATTTCATAAACGAATAATAAGCCGTTTTCGCCAGCCACGCAAAACAATTTTGAAAAATGCTTATTGGGGTTCCAATCGGCCTAGAAAATTTCGTGCAAAACTCGAAATTTTGACACTGATCCGTAACACTTGGAACTTGACGAAAAGTTTTTCTTACCGCAAACAAAGCCGCAACCGGGTAAACGGGGTTGATTTGATTTTCGATAAATTTCTTTTCGTTGGTCATCCGACTTCTATCCTGTGAACATCAAAAATACGTCATATCACAGGCCCAAACCTGGATTTTTGGGCACGCAGTAGTAACATGCGATGCAGGACTGTGCGGTGTGCGAGAACCGTTACGCGAGATTACAACAATCCAGAACCAAAAATCGTAGTTTCGAAGTCCGCTAAACGTTTGAAAAATTTTACTGCAGTTAAAAGTTCATTTCTGCTTTTCATGTTAGTACGACATTTTTACTGCAAGACCTTGCAGCGGATTAAAATAATCAGGCCACACGGAGTGGAACTCATGTCATGATGCTGAGGATTGCACATGAACTTTAGAAATTTACAAATCTATCATGAATGACATCAGTACACAAACACATGGAAGTTGATTACTGTACGAGTATGTATTATGGTTATCTTTCCTAAACTTTTTGGATTATACTATATCTTGCTGACCTAAAATTTTTGAGAATACCTCGGAGGATTTTGCATTCTTGACGTTAGCGCAGCACCTTTTTTGAATCACTGTAGTTCAAAACAACAACCTGGAATATATTTTAAGAATTTTTTAAACATCCAGCAGGTACGTCAAATTCCCTAATTGTTTCTAAAAGTATGAAGTTTGCAACATTGAAGCGTGTAAATTACTTAATATGAATTACCGTAGTTTTCCGAAATTTTGTATTCCATACTTTTTGTGTAAGCATACATGTAATTTGGGTGGATGTGCCATAAGACCCCCTTCGCCAGAAATCGTCCCACATCCATTGGGTGATCCCCCACACAGGCTTTGCCAATCATATGAGTAGCCATGTAGTCATAGAGATCCCCATACTTCAGGTCGAAAAAATGGTAAAAAAATGACAATTTTTTGGGCACTTCGCGCCATGAAAAGTTTTCACTGTTCTTTTGGCAAAAATCACTATTTTTTGATTGAACCATTTTTACCGACTTCTTCAGAGGAAAAATCGATTTTTAGGTGCCATCATAAAATTTTGGACGATTGATGATTTCCAGCCCTAAAAAAAGTCGCTTGATCCTCCCAGACGTCGATACTCCGTTACATGCATGTGTGTGTTCAAATGGTGCATGCATACTGCTGAGGTAGAAATAAAATCTCTGAAAATTTCTACGAAACCGTAACGTGCTGAATATGAATTGATATAAAGTGTACGAAATGCTTGACATGGATTCATGTCAAGTGTACAAAAAATGTTGAATATGTATTGAAGTAAACTGTCAATAAGTGCTGAACATGGTGTAAAGTGATGACCAATGCTGAATATGGATATACGCATTAAATTGTACAAAAAATTATCATGGATTGGTGTAAAGTATACAAATTCAAAGCAGGTGTGAAAAATCATCTGCCAAACTTCCATAATTTCCGACGCATATGGTATACTTCGATAAACAAAAATTAAAAATAACATCACAGTTTCTGTTTACACATTACTGACGTCACAAATTACGCGACAATCATGCTCACCTCTTTACAAAAATTATATTCTAATCGACAATCGTTGACCGTTCTTCGATAGTCGATCAATTTTTTAGATTCTAAACCATTTTTAATATCTTTTTCAACAATCGAAGTAGCTAAAGCGACCTGTTGTCAGAAAAATTTATGTCTTGCGGACGTGAAAAATTCTACTTTTCTTCTTGGAAGCATACTCACCAAATCTGGGTATCTTTTGTTCACGTTGATATCGGCTCCGTAGAATTCCAACGCAGTCAGACAAGCCAAACCGCTATTATCAACGCTTAAAATTGTGCCGTGCCATGGGGAAATGGACATATCCTCAAAAAATAGAATGATTAGTTTAATGAAAATGACGTCATCGGAAATGTGCAACATTCGAGCATCAGATATATCTGGGCATGAAACGCTGTAATAGAATCTTCACTTTGAGAGAGCACATGTACGACGTCAGATATCACCATAATACCTGTAATTGGGGGGGGGGGGACCCCCAACTTGGCCAACCCTATACCCACCCACCGAACTTGGAAAAATTGAGAAAAGTGCCTTTTTTGGGAAAATTGTCGACTTTTTTCGACCCACGCCCAACTGGTCGGACCTCTTACAGGTACGCCATAAATGCACACAGGGGGATAGGGGGTAAACACTCTTACCTGAGACTCTGGACACCCTCCCTGACTCAAAAAAATCGTCAAACACCCCCTGAACTTTTTCGAATGTAGTTTTTTGATGATTTTTAAGCATATTTTGCATTAAAAACATGCCTGAGGAGATTTTTTTGTTTTTATTGCTTACACAACCCCCACCCTCTTGGATGAAAAGTCCGAGCAGTCTCCCCCTGAAAAATTCTTGCCGTGCACGTCTGGATATCACCCAGCGAAAATTCTCACAATCAGAATTGAATTCACAACAAAAAGATCACATGTCAGCAAACAAGAGATCGAAAGTTTATCGACATTTTCATCTCATAAAGCTAGCTGACATTAAGCAAAGATTTATATCAAACTTTTTCTCAACATGTCATCGTGCTACGTCACATTTTTGAACTTTTTAGATCGAAACGCATATTTTTGACGTCAGAATTCGAGGAACAAAAAAATTTCTTATGCGTGGGTGAATTCCACTGAAGTCAAAAACACATATGTTCACAAATTTATAGCCAAATGCATATACTGAATGCAGATTATGTCTTGCTGACATTTTTACTGAACATTTTTTGTTCTCTAAATATTTGGAATTTTAAACACATTGTAACAGTGAAAGCAGTTACCCAAGTTATGTCTTCGTGCGTTTTGTTCAAAACTGTAATGACGTTGTGACAAAAATCATTGTAAGTCGGATGAGTGGGTAATTTTCTGGAAAAAGATGAGATTAAAAATTCGTAGAAAACTACATTGAGCAAAATTTCTGAAAAACTATAAACTTAAACAATATTCAACAACATTCGGAAAAATTCAGAAAATTTGTGAAATTGTACTAGGCAATTCTAAGTGAAGTCTTCCTAAGCTCGAGAACTTTCTGAACATACAAAGTCGTTTTTTAGTTTGAAAAAGCTTTGAAAAATAATTACTATATATAAATGATGAGTCGAATAAAAAGCTTCTATTATTCACATTCTGGTTGACCTTCGCGAATACTTCAATTTTATCATCATTGAGGGCGAATTTATCATTTTTTTTCAAACTTATCAACTGGTTATGTAAATTTTGATTGAAAAATACCGAGAAGAATTTTGTTGACGATATTGAGACATTTCTATCGAATTTCGTAAATTTTTCAGAGTCTCGTCCCTATTCCACTCATATTGAACATTTTAATCTTGATGAAAATCGAAAAACCAGTAAACAATATACTATTCAACCAGAGAATATTGAGGAAACTTCATATTTCAAGAATTTCCGTTAAATTTATCACGTTTTGTAGAACCTTGTCATCGTTACGAGTGCATCTCTATATTTTACAAGGTCATAAACTGCTTTTGTAAATTCCTATTGAAATTACTTGAATTTACAGATTTTCAGATACAAGTTACAGAATTATAAAAATACTCTGACTGAAATTGTTCACGACTTTCTCGCAAGTTTCGTAAATTTCTGTTGAAATAAAAATTGACTTTAGCGGACTTTGAAAAGAATACACTACTAATCGAGAACTTTTCGAATAATTTCAAAGTAAAAATTGGGTTGGGTAGCTTGAAAAAATTAGGAATAAACGTACTAGAAAATAGAGAATTCCAGGGCGGCCAGCAGTTTCTCAAAATGAAATTCTCGGTTTTCCCTGGTTACATCATACCTTTTCCCGGTTGTTGAGTACACATTACAGACCTTTTTCTGCGCTCCTAGGTCTAAATTTTAAGAAACAAATTTAAATTTTCCGAGCCCGAAATTTGTAATTGATGCATATCGAAAAATAGGCATGTGAAACGCTGTGGAACGTATATTGATATTCAATCAGTTGATACGTGTTCAAAAAGATTACAGTTCAAAATTTCCTCTTCAACCAGTGTTTTCTGGTACAGGCCTGTACAAACATGGGCCAAAAAATCTTTGTACAAAAAAATTTTTTTGTATGTAAAAAACCACGATATTTCGTAAATTTTTGCAGAAACTTTCTTCGAAAATAGCACCTGAGTTCATGCCAGGGTTTTTTTCCGCACAGTGCGGACTTTTTTTGGGCTGTGCGGAAAAATTTTTGGGCGTTTCCGCACAGAACGGAAATTTTTTTTGGGCGTTTCTACTGCTGGCATTGATGAAAAGGTGCATTTTGGTGCAATTTAGATGATCAAAATCTCAAATTTTTCCGGCGCTCCGCGCCGGCAAAGAAAATAATTTATAATATTAACTACAATTTAGCTGAAGCGCAGCCAAACAGAACTTTACTTTGATTTCTCGGTTGTCCCTGATTGTTTCCATCAATCTTATACGTCTCTGCTAGACTCTGCTAGAGTGAGTAAAACTCGTCACTTTGTAGTGTGAATTGGAATTTTCATACGAATTTGCTGCTTTTTTCCACATTTCCCCACTCATTTATTTAATACCATCATTTTTCTAGGAAAAATCTAAACCGAAAGTATTACAAATTATCTCTAGAATACATTTGCCAACATTTCAGTAGCTCCTTTGTTCAAAAATTCTCTGGTGTGACGCATCGGAAGTTAAGTGTGCATGGTTTTTATGATTTGAAGTTCCTCATCCCATTCAACGATTAGTAATCTTCAGTCTTAGGTTCGGATTTTGTTGAAAATTGAGACTTAATATTGATCTTCATGAATTCTTTCTCTCACTTGAAGTTTTCTGAGCTTTGTGAACACAAATTTTGTCATTGGGAAACTACACGATTTTCGACTGAAAATGCAAACCTTTTATTATAGAGATAAAGGTTGAAAAGGCTAATTTTCCAGCATTCTAGAATATCAAAATGTAGAAATTGAATCAATTGGAAAATCAATTGAAATCTATAAATCATCAGCTCTAGTCACAGAAAAGAAAGCAGCAACTATTAATTTTGTTTAATCAAGCTAAAATAATGTTTTTGAGCTAGAAAAACAGATACTTCACATTATTTTCTTAGCAATCTATAATTTTCGCTCATTTCACACATTTTTCAAATGATTTAAACTTCGAACGGAAAAAATTTTCGTGTGCGGAAAAAATTTTGGGTCATTTCCGCACGGTGCGGATGAAGGCGTGCGGAAAAAAACCCTGGTTCATGCCCTTCTGCCACAAAAGTGTAAGACATTTAAAAATGCAGCGTCTGTTCTTATATCTTCCGTCGTCTCTTATCTTTCCGGTGCGTAGCGCCAAAACTTTTTTTTAGATTCTGACATGTTAAAATGAATTTAAGGATAACTTTTCGAATAAGTCTCAGGTAGTCAGGTTCAAATTTTCTGTGCAAAAATATGTCTTTATCATCATTATACAATTTAAAAAACCCATGTTTTAATATATAAAACTTCATGTTAAACTCGAAATTTCTGGAAATCACTTCCATAATGGATATGAATTCAAACTCGGCTCCATGTTTAAAATTATAGTTACAAAAAATAGGAAAAATTGAGATTTGAACCACTGAAATGCACCATAATTCATCTTTTCAACGTTGAACCCCATATTTTCCCCTTTTTCGAAATCTTTTTCCTCAAAGAGTCTTACTTGTGGAGAAACAGTGTATAGACAAATCCCAAGACTTATAGAATAAAACTCGGCGCAAAGCACTGAAAATTTTATTTGTGTTTTCTGATTTTAGAGCCTACAAAACATTAACTGTAAATCTAAAATTGAATTAAAATAACTTATTATTCACTAAAATATAAATATGTAAAATCAAAATTTTAGAAGCAAAAATGGCTCTCTCTCTCTCTAATTATTAATATTTAATGGTTTTTTAACAGTAATTAGGATTTCATTGCCAGCTCTATGATAGTTATAACCTTATCATAGACAAAGATCAGGAAAACGTTTGAAAAGTTTACTTTTAATTACGATTTCCAAATACTGAGAGCTAGTAACGCAGTGAAATTTATCGCCCTAATCAAAGAACAGCTAAACCATGATACTCTAACGAGAGCTGCTTTGTGTAACATTAATTTTTTCATACATGTGCGTAACAGCGTACTACAAAAATGTGTTTATGAATAAGAATAATATTAATTGCAGCAGCATTACGAAAGGAAAAACAAATAACATGTTTTGTGATTCGAATCTGAATCAGCTTCGACTCTAACCTCTTGGACAATTCGTAAGTAATTTGACAACAAGTGTTTTAACATATGCTGAAGTTTACGCATATCGTTACTAATGAATAGTGAATATAATTATATGTTTTCTGAAAAAATGAATGAGAACCTATATTGAAGTTTAAGCGCGGTTCCAGCTACGATGAAACATGTAAGCTTTTATTCAAACAGAACGTGACTAGCGATTCCCAGAAGCTTTGTCAAACTAACCACTGAATATTTACTTGAGTCGGTTAACTAACCTAGTGCATAGTGTAAGAACGAGTTAATTTAATTTGATTTGCTTTAGAGTGTAAACATCAAGCACGTTTCATGAGTAGATTGCAATGAAAGTAGGCTATTAGAATTGACAAACTCAGTTTCAGATCAACAGAGTATCATTTGCCAGCTGTGCTGATGAAATATTTTTTTCATAGCACGAGTGTAAATGGGACTCGTGCCAAAAAAAGCCGTCTATAAGGTCTGATGACTTATGTTGCAATTTGTTTTTGCCCTAGAAATGATGAAAACTTCATTATTTTTTCGAAATTCCCGGTTATTTCCTAGTTTTCCCGACTGTTGGCCACCCTGGAATTCAAAAAAAATTAGATTTGACAAAAGTTCATCAGTTGCGACAAAAATTCGCGAATTTCTCAAAGACTTTCTAGACTTTTTACACGAATTCTGCCACTTTTGTTTTGAAATGTGCAATTTCAAAGAGTCATCGTTGCAAAATTTTGCATTTGTATAATTTCACAATAAATTGTTTTGTGAATGTTGAAGTGATTCGATAAACGTATAAAATTTTACATTGTACTATCGCTTAAGGCGAAAAATCCCGTGGCCAAAGGCCCGGTTGATTGAACCCACAAACCGCACAACATTTCGGCGTTGTAAACGCATCGATATTCTTCCAAGTCCCATAAGCTGCACATTCGATTCATTTCGAAAACCAAAACTAAAATCGGTGGTAAAATGTAAAATTCTAAAAACTGACCAAAAGCTTTTTTGGCGAAGCACCAAGTGGTAATTTTCCGCGCAAAAATGCACATTTAGTCAGGAAGATATAAATTTTTTTCCGTTACCTTTAGACTTGGAAATGAAATATACATTTCGCAGAGGTGTATCGCTAATTTTCAAGGTTAAATTCGGTTTAAGAATTCTATTATGCGAAGAATTCGAATTATTTAAATCCCAAACCGATAAGCTGCCTGAGAAAAAGATAATAGGAGACGAATATAAAACAACATATATAAAGTTGAAGAAAAAACTTTAATTGTTTCAAACATTTTTACCAGATTATTATTTTTCAGAACTATTACAAGTTATGAATTCTAATGTTTGGAAAGATTATGCGTGCTGAATATGTAAATTCGGTACCAGTAAATTTCCAACTTTTGGAATTACAATAAAATATATGTCGATTCGAGGAAAAAAGTTTTTCGGAAAAAATTACCATCTACGTAACCAGCGGCTAATCGAGTATGTTTATGGAACATCGACCAATCAAAACTGTAAACTAGGCGATTTTCGATTTGTTGATTAGTATGTTGTAAAGGATCAAGCACTAAATCGGGTTGTGAATCGTAAATCGGAGGTGAAATTAGGCCGTCCAAAGTCGATGGTGGGCGATTTTTCAGAATTTTAGGGTAAGGGAGGCTAAAGTGTACTGTTTAAACTTACCGCAGAAAAGTTTGCACTTCACTTTCGAGGTTCTACACATTAAAAAACTTGAAAGAAATTAGGAAGTTCTGGGAATACAAAGCAGTTTGGACTATACACGGGAAGTTTTCCGGTGATTACACAATTCTATACTACACGCAGGTCTGTAGCCAGGGAATTTTTTTCGGGGGTGGGGCACCAATTTTTTCCACTCAATTTACCGTGAAATTTACATTTCTGACTCGCCTTCAAAAAAACCAAAAAACCAAAAACTTTGCCTTTTTTTAACACTTCAAACATTTGGGGAGGGGCATGGCATAGTTTTTTTAACATTTTACAAGCCATGGCTTGTTGGACTGACAAAATGGCTTGTAGAATTTTAGTCCAACAAGCCAAAATGGCTTGTCAGGATTTTTTGAGTCATGTGTTTGATCACATCGGATACAGAAAAGATGCATTTTGGTGCATTTTAGAAAGTCATAATCTCAAAATTTTCCGGCGCTTCGCGCCGGTTATAACTTTATTATTTATTTCCTAGCTCAGGCGCCGCTTCTAACATGCCTACCTTCACCTATAATTTCATCTTTAATAGTTTTAATCATCTTAGACGTATTATCTCATGTTTTAATTGGTAATCTTCAATGTTTCATCTTGATATTCAATGAAGATTCACATTTCTTCCTTGACACATTTTTTGAGAAAGATCAATACGTCAAGTCTGTGAACTTTGTAAAGCGATTATTCCTTTCTTAACGTAAAATCAATCCAAAAGCTTCATGGAAGTAGTTTTCCGAAATTTCTACTCTTCTTACTCATATCTTTTCGGCCAAGTTCATGAGAGTTTGTGAATAAATTAATGGTTTTAAAATTTTTCCAATATAAAATTCTAGAAATTACGACTTTTAAACACAAAATTCGAATCCAATTCTTCAAATAAGTGTTTAGAAAATTGATTTTCCAGCATCGCAGAATGTCAATACCCAAAAAATTTTTTGGCGTTTCACGCAGGAAAAATTAATAGCTTTTTTTGGGCTCTCACTTGTCATCATAGAGGACTTAACTGTCGATTTCTCATGTAATTCAAAGTCATTATGTTCTTGGATAGTTTGTTGGAAAATTTGTTCCACTAATATGCTTGTAGATTAGACTTCGATCAAACTCAAAAATTTCAAATTTTTCCCGAATTTTAATGAATTAACGGCTCTAAAATGTTATTGAATAAATATTGAATGACATCTCTTTTTTGATTGATTGCCATGATTTCTTTTAAAAATTAACTAGCATTGGAATTTATTCACGTACACTGATATTATAAAATTGGCTTGCAAAAATTTGGAACGGCTTGTAAAATTTTAGGTCAACAAGCCACTTGGCTTGTGACGCGTAGGTCAAAAAAAGCCTGGGGCATGGCCTCCCAATCCCCCTGCCTACGGGCCTGACTAGATGTTTTGAGTTTTGGGGTATCCTGATCTTGAGTAACATTGAGAACTCTGATGAACAATATTAAGAATCCGAAAAGTTAAAAAATTTTTGAATGAAATTTTTAAGTGATTTCTGACATTTACAATTTCAATTCAATCTTATAGGAAACACAAACTCGAGGAAAAATCGTAGTAATTCTAAAATCTCGATCGTGACAAGATTTTTAGGCATTTCGAATCTGCAATCTAAAATCCGATCCATATACTTTGTACTCGACCCGTTTGTACTGGTACAAACGGCGGTCTAAGATTTGTTTGTACTTTTCTAAAAATATGTGTACCATTTTAGATGAAAATGAACGTGACATATTCATCCTTACTACTTAATACTTAGTAAATTATAGTGTAATAAAGTCTGATTATTAACTAGTACTCGACTCTTTATTTTTCCTCAAGGACAGTGGCACTAAACAGACTCATAAGTAAAATTACTAGATTATAAAATCAATTTTCTCTTTTCAATTTTATTCCACACTCACAGCTAGTACAACTCAACATTACAAATTTACAATTTTCAAAAAATAGTTTCTATCTCTTTATCATTATCATGAGATAATAAAGCGCTAATAGCGTAACTAGTTAGTTATAATCACAGTTCGATTTACATTATTTGCTTATCAGCTACTAGATAACGCAGCCTGTAACTGTCACCACACAACACCATTCATTAACCATTGTGTATACAATGATTGATGAATGATGTGTAGCATGAGCAGGATGGAGGAAACATTTAGTTACTATGAGTGTACCTACAACCTACATAACATGATATAATAATTCTACCTAGTATGTGAGATTGGTTACCTAACGTAATAAAAAATACTAATTACCACACTATTAGGCCACCTAAACTAAAGAGTATGCCTGGCCGCATTGTGAACGTGTCTGCTTGTGAGTTGTGTGTATGGTACACAAATATATCATTGGTTACACTGTGATTGATATATCAAATTGAATTTTCATACCAGAAAATTGTTTGTACTGGTACCAACAAGGCCCAAATTTTTGTTTGTATTCAAGCCAAAAAGTTTTTAAAGTATAAAAAAACTATGATACTGACGAAACATTCTAAGGAAACGACAAAGTTTAAACATTCTCAAATAATCTTTTATTGATTCCCGAATTTTGGACGATCCTGGACGGAGTTTGTAGGAATTCTTAATCTAAGGTAAGACAACGAATTCGGCTCGGCTTCATTTTCTGAGAAACTATTTCAACAATTAACAACATGTTTATATTCCCTGAACAAAATTTTTAAATGATTCTAAATTACAAACTTAAAATTCGTCGAGCTTTTAGGCATTGAAAAAAACCGTACGTATGATTCAGAATTCGATTTTGTATTTTAAGCAAACATTCTATGAATAGAAAATGTTTACTTTAAACTTTCCCAATTAAAATCTTTGGGTGATTCAGGAATTGTACACTTTCCAACTTTCAGATATAAGATTAGGAATTCCTGTCTTCTGGGCACAAATTTTAATCCAGAAGGTTTTATACATACGTTACAATATAGTCTTTACATTACAGGAACCTGACTGATGTCATTCATAAACAAGGGCAAGTTACCTGTACAATAAAATATGACCTGTTCCGGTAGAAACGGCTAAAAGGCCCATTATCGACTGCTGGCCTTCCGATTCCGGTATATTCGCTCCAGATGGGCACCATTTCAAGTGTAAACTTAACCCGTATTCGTGCCTAATCAAATATTCGCATTTTAATCTTTTTTCGCTGAAAATTGTAAATTTTAAATCTATTTTAAGAGTTGAATACGCCATTTGCCAAGTATCTTCCTAATGTACTTTTCTCGGTTTCGTGAATCATAAGACCAAATTTGAAAAGAATTTTCCATCGGGCCGGAATAATTTTGCATAGAGTGATCGATGTGATTACATACGGCCAAATATTGCTTGTCATCGTCGGAAAGTTGAGATATTTGCGGGCACCATTTTGCGCAAATAGTGGGACCGCCGCAATAACCCATGCTCTTTTCTGTGATAAAAACGTGTTTGAAGTCAGAAAAATGCTGTAATTCATTTTTTCAGCATTGGTTCTAAACATTATTGACGTCAGGGATAAAACCAATCCTAAAACTAAAAGGCTGTACTTTTACGGTATGGAAAAGTGAGAACTCGAAACTACAAATTGAATGCAAATTTCGAAGGTAATAAAATCTATTAATTGTAGAATGGAAACATTTTAATCACAAAATTCACTCAAATTTTTTGAACAATTCCAATTTTGGCAGTAGCGCTTCGAAAAATTCAAATTTTCGAAAATAGCACTCATTCTTTGATGCAGATTTTCGATTTCTTTCCACTCTGACATCGATAGCGAGTTCGAACGATCGAATTATATTTTCTTGAAGAGTCTATAATTTTCTGATAGTGACTAAATTAAAAAAGACATGTTAGAATATTTTGTGATTTCTCCTGTAGACGAATTTACATGAGACATTTGAATATCCGATACATATATCCCAAGATAAAATTTTCGGGTTTGAATCAAAATTTCAAGAATTATCTGTAAAAATTTGTTAATTTTTTCGACAAAATAACGTGAAATTCTTCATTTTCATTTTTTTGAAATGAAAATTCGACGAACAAACTCACTTTCATCGATATCCACCGACTCGAATAACTTTAATTTTTGTGGCTTGGATAATTTTTCGAAACAAAATTCCATCGATTCTTGTTCAAATTTTTCGAAAAAGGTCAAGTCCCGACTGAAAATTGAGCTATAGTTACGTGGATTTTGATAATTTGATAGATAAATTTTATAACCGTAAACGAAAATTTTGGAACTTGATTTCCGGAATCCAAGCTTCGTTTGATGCAATGAAATTTGTGCGGATACTACAAATATAAGACTAAAAAAATTTAAAAAATTGATTAAAAAAATTTTAAAAAGGAAATTTACAATCCTTCAAACGCCTTTTCGAGTTTTTGGTGCCAAATTTTACGTAAACTTTCCGGTACAGCCCGCACTTCTAAAATAGTCGAAATTTCCCCGCAAATACTTTAAAAATTTTAAATCAAATCTCCTGACTTTTGCAACGTTTTTTCTTCGACGGAGATTTAAATACACTGCTAGAATTCGCTCGATTTTCTATTACATCTTCATCGTCTTCATTTTCGCCGGTGTAGTTTTCGTCTTCGGAATCGTCTTTGCGCTAAAGTTCTAAACCTTTTTAAACGATTTACATCAACAATGCAAGAAAACCAAACTCAAAATTTACACTTCTGGTGTCAGATAGCTGATTAGACTCTGTGAAGGACGCAACAAAATTTATACCATTTGTACGAGCAGCAGTTAACCTTCTGTGGGCATAAATATAAACTCTAATGATTTACTTTATTTTTCTTGTCATCGGTGATCGAATTTTCTACTTGATCAATTTTACCGATAAGACTCATACATCTAAATATTAGAAAATTAAGTTTTTAGGACGACAACGCGAAGAAAAATTTACGGAATTCTGGGAATTCCGATGTTATCAGAAACTTTTAGTCTTGAAATTTAACAACTGGAGAACAAAATTCCGTCAATTTTTTTTGCAAAAAAATTAGCAAACGGCGGAATAAAAAATTTAACTCCTGATAAGACTGTAAAATTTTCTTAATGAATAACGAGAATAGGATTATTTTTAGAAGAGCGAGATTGGATTTTTCGAAAGATCGTATATAAAATTCAACAATTGAACTCGATATTTTGATTATTAAACGATGAGAAACCGGAAGAACGATGGAAATATTGATAATTTCCACAGAAAAATGAAGAAATTTAATTTTTTCAAGGAGCAAATCGAAGTTTTCTGAAGTTTACGGCTGCTCAGAAGCAAATTTGGACGATTTTGGTTCAAAACTGTGATCTGAGTTCTGAAGAATAAAATACAACTCAAAGTTAGTCAGAGGACTTTCGATGTTTTTGAAAATTCATAACTTCTCACTTCGATGCCGATTTTCGCACTGGAGTCGATGTTTGAATATTATGCTCTATGCGAATATGACTGGTCAATTCGTCGCTAGGAAATTTTTTTTCGCAATGCGAACATTGTTTCAAACGATTCTTGAAAAAATTTTGAATTTTCAGAAGTTCGTAGATCGAAATTTCAAAAGTTTACTTCTACTGGAATCCCGCAGACCCTCAGATGGTATTGCATACCGTAAGCCGTGGTGTAAGAACTGGAGCAAGACGTATTTAAACATTGAACGCGACTTTCTTTCGATTTGGTCAATTTTTGGAACGTTTTTTTCAGTATTCGAAAATGAATTCGCGAATCCAATGATCGCCATTCGTCTAATTTATCCTCAAAAAGAATTCGAATTTCGAGCTTAAAATTGACAGAGCAAACTTAATTTCCAGGATTTTTGAGCATAAATTTTACCTGAAACGATTTGAAATGATTCAACGCCTGTTCGCCGGTCATACTTTTAGGATATGTTTCGTCCACAGGATCTAAGACCAAGCTAGTACTTCGTTGTTCATCTTCGTCTAAAATTTCTCTTTTCGGTTTTCTGCTGGGTCGATTTTTAGGTGTTGCTTGACTATTGATCTTTAATTTTTCGATGACGCCAATTTTTGGGTTTCGACATACTTTTTTCGGCGACGTTTTGAATTTTGCATTGGCGGAAGCCGAGATAGTTGGAGCCGATTTTAAAAAAATTGGCGCCAATTTTTCAACGGCTGGTGTCGATTTTGCGATCGAAATTATAGCCGCAGGTTTTTTAGACGTTTCTTGGTTAAAAGCAGCGGAATTTTTAGCTGTTTTTAAAGTGCCGGACGGTCGAGGCGACGGCTGATTTTTTTTCTCGTCGATCAATGCGTTCAAATCGACTTCGATTGCTCGAGTAATATTTAGTTTTTTAGACGTATTTTTATGTACTATTTTTTTCGCGCTCATTTCGGTCTACAGTAAAAATTAATTTTTTAGGTCTTATATATATCGCAACTTAATCATAAATTTTCGCGGAAAATGGAATTTTTAAGAAAATTGGGTTTTGAGCACAAACTACTGCTATTAATTTTATGCTCAAACGCGCTCACGTATTAAGGAAGTCCGCTCTGATTTCAATTATATATAATTGGTCAGTCAGGCTGATGGGGGTAAACTGGAAATTTGTCAGGGTAGTATCTTTTATTTGCTTCACTGGATATTAAGAAGAGTAGTGAGATATAGTGAAGATTGGAATTATTCCGATATAGTGATGTTCAGAGATGCATGGCCAAAACTTTCCAGAGGGAAGGGCTAGAAATCTCCTTAGATCGATGCTGGAAAAAAATTTATTTTTATAGCAATTTTTATAATTTCTAAAAGTTCAGGTAGGGGCGAGTGAGGGGTATTTGGGGTTCCAGTTAGGAGACGGTTTTACCCGCGCGTACCCTCCCATAACGTGCATCTATTGGTGATGCTTAGAAAGTATATAAAATATTGAATTTTGTAAACTTCTCCGTTAAAATTTTTAGCTGAAAATTAGAAATCTTCAACATACAGCGGTGAAATTGGCCGAATTTTCACAAATCTGGCGCAATAAATATATACCAAAACAGGGAGACAGGGCCGTGCACAGGGGGGGGGCGGGCGGGGCGGCCACCCCCATTGAGGCAGCATGCAGACAGTGTATCGCATAAAATCAACATTTTCTGGGGTTGTTCAGTAAAAAAAATTTAGTCCGCCCCTCATGAAAAAGTCCTGGGCACGGCCCTGGGGGGAAATTTGGGAGGACATTAGGGCGCGAACATTAGAGCGCAGGGATATTAGAGCGCGGACATTAGAGCGCAGGACAATGGAGTGCAGGGACAATAGAGCGCAGGAACGCTAGAGCATAGGACAATAGAGCGCAGGACAACAGAGCGCAGGGACATTAGAGCGCAGGACAATAGAGCGCAGGGACATTAGAGCGCAGGACAATAGAGGACAGACAATACAGCGCGGGGACATTAGAGTCCACTTGTTGGTTCGAAAAAAAATTAACCAACGTTCCGTGGTCTGAATGAAAGCGAATTTTAAAATTGTTTTTGAACATGAAGAAGGAGTACTATGCAAGCAGTTTCATTTCAGAAGTTGACAAAGTTTTCAAAAGCTGACAAAAAACTGCGTGTGATTCTGAACGAAAGTTAGAAATTCAAGATAAATTCGAAAATAACAAACTGACACAATTTAATTCAAAAATTCAAAGGTTGGCAAGCAATAAATCAATAAAAATATGTGTGCGACTGAATAAAAAAAATGCAAAAAAGTATGCGTAATGAGAAAGTAGACGAACAATGAGATATAAAAAAGGAAAGAGAAAAACACGACAAAATGAATACGAAGAGAAAAAAGATAAATGAAAAAAGAAAAAAAATAAGTAAAAAACAGGGGACAGGAAAAATTAAGAAAAGTGAAAGAGGAAAAAGGAAGAAAAAGAACAAAAAATGGGGAAAAATACTACATGGTGGAAAAATGCTTTGACTTGAATTTCTTTAGAGACACGAAAAAATTTGAAGTAAGCATTTTTGAGCTGAACTTTAGTTATTTTTCACAATATTTCATTTTCAGTTTTTTTATTTTGCTCTGATCTGATTTTTCTGTGCTCTATCGTCCTGCGCTCTAATGTCCATGTGCTCTATTGCGCCTATGCGTTATTGTCCTGCGCTCTATTGTCCCAGTGGCCAACGCGGGAATTTGTTTCGTGGGGGACGTGGAAATTTTTTTTTACAATTTTCATATATTTGTTAAACTAATTGCATTGATATTTTTTTCTTTTTATCTCATTTTTTCTTTAAATCTTTTCAAAAAACGAAACAATGGGGCAACTGGCAGGAAAATAAATAATAGATTAAAGAAGAAAGAAGGAAAAATTCGAAAAAAAATAAATTTTGGCTACAGTATCTGATTAAGTTTTGCAGATTTCTAATAATTTGTGTTCAAAAATTATTTTTATAAGTTTTATTTTTGGAACATGAGTATACCAGGCGCAGTCGCCGCTGCTCCTTGCATCCGCCACTGCATTGTCCTGCGCTCTAATGTCTTCTGAGTTATGTGGCTCAGATCTGCCTGATCGCCTCAATAATAATGCAGCAGAGTCATTATTCATTGAGAATTACATTCTTTTTACAGAAATTTGAAACATATATAAGAGAAAAACAGGTATTACACGATATAGATCCACTTCAATGTTGTCAAGTCAACAAAAAATGTAGCCGAATTTAGCAATACCTACAAGGCTTTACCTCAGGACGTTAGAAAAACCTTTAGAATAAGTATTCCGTGAAACAGGAATCATCTTTCAGCCATACGAAATTGCATTTTGGGTGACAAAATAATATTTTATAATAACATAATTAGAAAAAATACATGAAATTTCTTATACTTTGTTAGCAGGTCACAAAGCTGGCTGTAAATGATCCAAAATCAAGGGTCATTGATAAATCGGTTGTAGAGATGATAGCACTGGATGATCAACCCTTCTCAATGGTGGGAAATTTGGAATCTACTATGCATGCATGGCCTCAGTTAGTATGTGGTTAGTGATTACCTGCATTTTTAGGTAGCTCCTGAGTACAGTTTAAAATCACGAACAACATACAAGTAACAATTTAAAGCTTTGTACGAAACACAAACAAACTTTGTACGAAACTCAAACACTCAGAAACAAAACTAAACCTATTATCTCTACAATTGTGTATTGATAATAATTGTGTTCAAAACGGAATTTTATTTACAACAGAGATATAGTCAAATGAAACAGAAGCTTTGTTCAGGTAGCTTAAGGCCCTGTCATATTTCACTGGGCGGTACCGCGTGGTGCCGCGCTGTGCCGCTTGTTAGTATGAATAGGACAATCGGCGCCACGCAGTACCACGCGGTGCCTTGTCATACTTCGCCGTGTGGCCCCGCTTTTTTACTTTCGGATTTTGCTCTCTGAATAAAAACTTTCACGAAAATTTTGCAAGCACTGTTGTTTTTCATCGTTTTTGGAACTGCTAATTGCACTTGGCTTATTGCTAAGACAAAATCCGGCTAGGGAAACGTGTTTATACTTACTTTGCATATTAATCATTTTCCACATTCATATCTCCATTGTAAATTTTGTAATCACAAGAACCTATTATCTCTTTTTCTGGAACAGCTTGTGAATAAAAAAGTGAATAGCAAGTATCATTTTACATTTCTATAATTTACAGAGTCTGCTCAACTGATCCTCACGATTTTTTACGCCAAAAATTCTTTAGTAAACGGTTTGTGTAAACGACTTAGAGGGCGGTCCATTTTCAATTTACAAACATTTTATAAAAACGAACTATACATATTTCCAGTCCTCCTAAAAATCTATTTCTGAAAACGTCAAATAATTTCTCTGGGATCAAATTACAGGAAAAATTTCACTGGGAAAACTTCTAACTGCATGGCCAAAACAATCACGGATTTTTCAGAATGTAGGATGAATTGTTTCCGAATGTAGCATACAATGCACGTGGAGGGGGGTTTAGAGCTATTGACCCCTTCAGCAGATCTGTCCCCCCCTGCAGAGGTTCAGAAGACTACGAACGAAAAAATGATCAAGAGAGAAGAGGAAGTCATCATGAATGAAAATGATACCGTAGTTATACTATCTCCAAACGAAGCATACTTGATTCAAAGACGTAACGTTAAAACTTTAAAAAATGCTGTCCAAGGAAATAATTTTACATATTTGGCTAATATAGGTTGAAGAACATGCTGCTTGGATGTTGGAAAAACATGCTGCTTATACTGGCTGACTCCCCACAGAATTTCTATGTTGTGAATGTATTATTAAAAGGCAAGATAAAATAATAATTGAAAAGTGTCATAATTCACAATTCATGTAGAAAATGATTGAACTGCATATACAGATGTTATAGTATGCATCAATATGTTATAGCAACAATATATTACAGCTTTATAACACATGAATTGTTCAAAAATTTTGTTTGAATTGAACTTGGAAAACGGTACCGCGCGGCACCGCAAAAATTAGAAAAATCTATTCATACTTCCCAGCTGGCGCTGCTTGTTAGTATTAATAGGACAACCGGCGCCGCGCGGTACCTCGCCGCGAAGTATGACAGGGCCTTTACACTAACAAGAAGTTTTTCACACAGTTACGTAACAAAAAATTTTCATGTACTTCAGTTAGGGTTCATAGTGATTTCCAAAAACAAAATTCCTGGCTTTTTCCCAGTTTCCCCAGTCGGGGAAAACGTTTTTTCCTGGTAAGTTCTGACATATTTTTTCAGTATAACAGGTACGTAAAAATTTAAGATGCAAAAAAGAATAAAAAAGAACAGTTCAAAATTTATATACCTATTTAAAAACATACGAGTAGTACGGCAAAACAAAATAAAAAAAAACAGTCTCGTAACAGTCGTTGCTTTCAATCAATCAATGAAGGCATCTTAGAAACACTGTTTTTCTCCCAGGCCTTTTCCCCAAATGGGGAAAATAGTCAAATTTTTTCCCCATTTACCCAAAGTCGTTTTTTCACTTAAAAATGCTCATAGACGCTTTATTCAAGTGTTTTTGAGCTTTTCCAAACCATCTGGTGTTTTTAGAGCCGTTAATTCATCAAAATTGGAGAAAAAATTTAAATTTTCGAGGTTGAAGTCTAATTTACGAGCACTGTGATACAAATTTTCCAGCAAACTATCCAAGAGAATAATGACTTTGAATTACATTAGAAATCGATGGTTAAATCTTCTTTGATGACTGTTAATCTTTCTGGTGCGAAGTGCCGGAAAATTTTTTTTCGGTATTGACATTTTGCGATGCTCGAAAATCAATTTTCCAAACATTTATTTCGAAAACTAGATTCTTATTTTGTATTCATAAATCGTAATTTCTTTGAAAAATTCTAAAATCAGTAATTTAATTGTAAACTCTCATGAACTTGGCCGAAAAGATATGAGTATGAAAAGTAGAAATTTCCAAAAACTACTCCCATGAAGCTTTTTAATTGATTTTACATTATGAAAGAAATAATCACTTCAAAAAGCTTCGACCTATTGATCTTTCTCAAAAACTGCGTCAAGGAAAAAATGTGAATCATCAAATATCATGATAAAATATTGATTGATTACCAATTAAAACATGAGATAATACGTGTTGAAAACTATTATAGATTAAGTGATAAACGAAGGTAGACATGCTAAAAGCGAGCCTGAGCTGAGTAATACATAATAATGATAATGACCTTCTAAAATACACCAAGATGCATTTTATTAGGTGCATATCATTCTACATGATAGTGCTGCTAATATAAAAAAGGCCATCAAGGACTTGGAATATGAAAGTGTGAGTTGCATGGCACATCAGCTTAATTTAGTTGTCAATGATAGTAAAAGGGTAGATTTAGATAAAATAATTATGCATAAACTTTATTAAAATTTTCAGCGATTGGTAAACAGTTCCTCATAAAAAAGATGATCAGAGATTCTAAAAAAATTGTTAGCCTCGTGAATCGGAGTGACCCAGCAAGGAAGACCTACAAAGTGATACAAAAAGAAATCAATATCAAAAAGTTACCACTCAAACTTTTACAAGTAAGAATGAGAAGAAATATAAATACATAAAACTGGGTTAAATCTCTGCTACTCTTCATAGGATGTTCCAACTCATTGGTACTCAATGTTGGTGATGCTCGAAAGAATATGTTCTCTACGAGAAGCTGTTGACATATTCTGTCAACATGATTTCAAAATTGAAAATTGGCCAATTTCTGAAACTGTGATAAATTGGACGATTGTATCTCAGATAATTGAACTATTGGCACCTCTTAAAGATATTATTGAAGAAGTAAGTGCCTCGAGATTAAGTTTATCAATTATTTTAAAAAATAATTTCAGTCAAGTCAAGTCACAGCTCATCATCATTAGCAGACATTATCCGGCGAATTAATTTTATGGTAGAGGCTCTGTTGCCTGAAAACAAAGAAGACGAATTTGGTGTTTGTACTTTCACAAATCAATTACGATCATCACTATGAGATTCATTCAAATCAATAGAAGAAAATATGTGCGAATTCTAATGGAATATTTTTACTATCGAAGAGCACATTTTCCTGTTGTAGGTTGCTAACAGTTTCTATGTTGCTGGACCCAAGATACAAAAATTGAGTTTTCAAACAAGTATCTACACTAGGAAAATCTATTGCAAAAATGTGTGAGTAGTTGAATTTGCAAATTTAGGCATAACATCAATTAGCAACAAGTTACAGGTAACATTATTGAAGCAACAGGAATCAAGAAAATTGATAATAAGAAATGGACCAGACTACTCCATAAGAAGGAGTATGAGGGGGTATTACTCCTACCTGAAGTTCCAAAAATTGATCACTAGTTGCCTGATTCTGAGACAAAATGACATGTTTTATTGACATTTAGCTACACCACCCCAGCAAATTTTCAACTTTACCCCTACCTTAAAAATCTGACTGTGGGGACCTCTGAAATGGACCAACAAAAAGCTGATTGAAAGCCAAAAACAAAAATGTTTAAAATTCAATGACTATTTAGAAGCCATTAGCAGCAGTGAGGGAAGTGCAGAAGACGATATGGATGAAAACCCTGTTAGGAAAGTAATAACATCTAATTTGAATAAAAGATATATTTGATGAAAAAGGTTGCAGGAAATAACACTATATTTGAAAGAAAAACGAGCGATTTGTGATCCCTTGCTTTGGTGGAAAGCCAGAAAAACCGAATTCTCTTTGTTGACACAAGTTGCTCATCGTTTTTTGATGGTCCCAGCGATCAGTGTTCCCTTGGAGCAGTTGTTCAGTGGCGCCAGCATTGTTTATTTACAAAAAAATAGATTATCTGGTGAAACTGTTGAAAAACTTGTGTTTGAAATATAATTTATCAGAAATAAATTTTAAATACTAAGACTATCATTAAATCATTCAAATAAATATTTGTTACCTTACCTTACAAGATTACTTTGGTGTCAATACTTAATTATTATCAGTTATGTATAAAAACTGCATGTGGAATTATATCTGGATACGGATCCGGGTAATTGAAAATGCGTCTTTCGGATCCAGATCCAGGTATCCGTTTCACTGAAAACTATGCAAATCAGACTGGGTCTGATTTGTTGTGAGGGGTTTCTATCTGACATGACGTGACTTGCCCCCCATGAAAAATCAGAAAATCGAGGTTTGGGGCGAACTTCAGTTAGTTAAAATATGTCGGAGCTGATGCAAATCAGCCTATTTGCTGGAGAAAACAGAACGTGAAAATCTTTCAAATTGAATGATTTAGACGTTACAACACAAATGTCTATGAAGTTAGGAGCCAGTGTTTTTTTTGTACTCAGTCCATTTGTACTGGTACAAACGACTCTCAAAACCCGTTTGTACTCCAAAATTTGCGAAAAATTGCTAAAAAAAGCAATCATTGTTATAAAATGCAACAAACACGCTGTGAAATATGAATATGTCGGCAATTTCCACGAGACACATAAAAAAAGGCTACGAATTCAGACACATAAAACACTTGATCATGAGGCACAGAACATGCACTAGTGAAATACTCCACAAAAAACTTTTATTATTATGCTATAGATGCTAGTTTGTCGTTATCGATGGGAACGCATAACAAACAAGTCCATTGATACTGAATACTGATGGCTGTTGAGTGAAAAAAAAATATTTTGTCCTAAAATTTTCCTTTGTACCAGTACAAACGAAGCCAAAATTTTCGTTTGTACTCTGAATGGTTTCGTTTGTAAAGTACAAAAAAAACCACTGTAAGGAACATGTTTGGAGTTGGGGGTTTTACCCTGATCATTATTTATTGTCTAGCTCAGGCGCAGCTTTTAGCATGCCCACCTTCATTTATCATTTATCTTCAACAGTTTTCCTCAAGCGCACAATCTCATGTTTTAGTGGGTAATCTTCAATATTTATCTTGATATTTAATGAAGATTAAGCATTTTTCCATTACTTATTCTTTGAGAAAAATCAATGGCAAATTTTTCTAAGTGGGTTCCTGGCTGCCCAGGAATGGATCAACTTGTCCAACAAATGCTCTTCTTTGTTGGACAAATATTGAGAAATTTTTGGGGGGTATTTTGATCGCACTATAATATATATATAAATTATGGTGCGATCAAAGTAACCCACTCTGATCGAGGTAACCCACATGTTGATCAAAGTCCCCACAAACCCCTAGTTTTACTGCGGCTTTTAGATGGATTTTTGTGCAGAACCACTATGTTAGCCATTTACCCCGATATCCAACGCTTATGAAGGGCTGAAAAAAGTAATCCTACGATGAGTGGAAGCCGAATTTTTTTCAGCACAAAAAACAGCTTTTCAAAATCCGACACTTTGAAAATTAATAACGGCAGTAATTTTTTGGTAAATGATTAAATTTTTCACATTATAATAGCTCACAGCAGTGGTTGTCTACATAGCAAATATAATCTGCTGCTCACAAATAGTTATCAAATGTCATTCATTTAGCAAACTCTGATCAAAGTTGCCCCTGATCAAAGTCACCCCACTTTACCTTACAGATTCAATTTTCGACTACGAATATCTATCCTCCTAACAACAATGTAAAGACTAGAGAAAATAAAGTCGAGAATTGTGTAAATTCTCGGTCAGAACATCGTATACCAACAATATCGATTTTTCTAGTGGAATCAATCAATCACGAATAGTAAGAATTTCAGTTTCAAATCCGAATCTGACTGAATGAACAGAGAATATTCAGAATTTGTTCTGATTCATTTATCATTGACAGCCTATAAAGTTTGCTGCAACGATACTATAACAATTTCGAAGAGACTCATTTGCACTCGGACTAAATATACGAGTAATTAGTACAATACACATCGACTCCAGACATGCACGGCAAGAATTTTCGAGGGAGGAGGGTCCTTGGACCTTTCATCCAGGGGTAAGGGAGTGGGTGAGCAAAAAAACAAAAAAATGTTCTGAAAGTTTGTTTTTCATACAAAGTATGCACAAAAATCATCAAAAATGCTGTCTTGAAAAAAAGTTCAGGGGGGTGTTGAACGATTTCTTTGGAGCCAGGGTCTCAGGTATGGGGTTTAACCCCCGCTACTCCCCTACGTGCATGTATGATTGACTCGGCGCCAAGCGCCGAAATTTTTTTGCTTTTTCCGCCCCTACAAAGTCTAAAAATCTTGGAAATTTAATGTTAGACTAGCCAAAAATTTTACGCTAATTGGCACAAACGCTCAAAATTTTTTGCGCCATTTCAAATTTTTTGGCGCTAAAAACCATGTTTTGGCACAAAAAACACTGCTGCCGCGAAAGGCAACACCGGACCACCTTTTATTTCCTGGAAGATTTTTTTCACGAGAGAACCGGACCCAAAATTTTTTTCTCATTTTCCAAGTTTTCCATTTTTTAAAACGTTTCTAATGTGGCTACTTTTTTATGCATTTTAGGAGCATACCCAAGCACTTTGATGTTTTTGGAGTCAGAAACCTGCAAGAATTAGGAAAAAAATAAGAAAATTCTGGTTAGGTTAGGCAAAATGAAGAATACATTGGTGTTCTGCAGGAGCAGAGAAAGCGTGTTAACAATAGAGTTCTCATGAATTCATCCGCTATTAACATTTCTGTGGTTCCGATTAGAATTTTCCAATTTTATTTATTTCTTAGTCCGACGCGGAGCGCCGGAAAATTTTTTGGATTTTCACTTTCTGAAACGCTGAAAAATGAACCTTCACAACGTTGAGAAACAAATTAAAATCAAACCGAAGAAGTGTTTTTTGTTCCCCATTACGGCGGGAAGTGCCGGAAAAATCTTGTAGTTTATATATTCTAAAACGCTGGAAAATAAATCTCTCCAACAGATATTCGTGAACAGAAGTTCTAAAATCACAGTCTAGAATGATGTCTGATATTGCCATTTTCTGATAAACGCAAAAGTCTATATTGCAAACTCTTAAAAGCATCAGAGAAAAAATCGAGAAAATTGATGAAAAATCTCCATTTTCGGCGAAATACTGACTGTTAACTATCAGAAACACTGTTTTTTCCACATTTGCACTACAATGTGGAAAAAATTTTTGAGGTCTTTCCACAAATGTGGAAGAAAAATTTTGGGTTTCTATATTGAAAAGATGCATTTTGCTGCATTTTAGGAGGTCCAAACCATATCCTTAATTGGGGGCGGGTTTGGGGGGGGGGTTAGGACACCCACCCACAACTTGTTCGAACCCTGAGGTAAAGTGGGGTGACTTTGATCAGGGGCGACTTCGATCAGAGTTTGCTAAACGAATGGCATTTGATAACTATTTGAGATCAGCAGATCATTTTTGTTGTGTACACAGCAAAACCCAAATGTTGGGACCCCCATCCCCAACTTGGTCAACCCTATACCCAACCCCCCCAAACTTGAAAAATTTGGGTAAAATTATGAAAAAATGGCTTTTTTTGGGGAAATTTTCGAAATTTTTTTGACTTTTTTTGGGGGTTTTCTACCCCCCTTCCTAAAATTTTAAAAATGTTGGGACCCCCAGCCTAAAATTTCGGGTTTACCCTCCCCCCCAACTGGTCGGACCTCTTACAGGTATGGTCTGAATCTGAAAATTTTTCGGCGCTTCGCGCCAGTTATAACCTCAATAATCATTATTATTCATTGCCAAGCTCAGGCGCGGCTCTTAGCATGTCTACGTACATTCACTTATATACCATTTAATCTTTAATAATAGTTTTCATCTTTTTAAACGTATTATTTCATGTTTAATGGGCAATCTTGCATATTTAGCATGTCTACATTCACTTACCATTTAATCTTTAATAATAGTTTTCATCTTCTCAAACGTATTATTTCATGTTTAACGGGCAATCTTGCATATCGTGCAGCGCGCGGCAGCGGCGCTAGCACATTATGTTTGTGCGAAAAAGTGAGTTTGTTTCCTTTGAACTCAAAAATCTCAAGAACGGTAGGGAGCTGAGAATTAAAAAAAGACCATTAGATAGATAATTTAATACACTTCCATAATATGGTTTGAACTATCAAAAGTCAAGTTTACATATCAAGTAATTTACCTTACACTACAGAAGAAAATCAAAAAGTGTGATCTCATTTTACACAACATTTAGGTGCTTCTGATAGATGGCTTAGGGGTCATTCGATGGCTCTTCAAAAGTACTTCATTTACCTTTTTTGAACATTATAACCCAATATTTGCGTTGAAGGGGGTGTCTCAAAATTTCAAGATTTCAAAAATATACTTTTTTTACATGCAGCTCCATCAATATTGGTCCCAAAAAAGTCTAACCTAGCTTAAAATGTAGATCTCAAAGAAATCTTTAATCTGGCAGGCACATGTCGAGAGAAAAGAGTAAACTGCCTTATCGTCATAGAGTCATATGTCAGAAAATTCGTGATTTTTACAGTAAGCTGTATGTCCGACGTTATATCTCAATTAATTTCGGACATTTTTCGTCAAATAAAACACCATAATGTAAGAAAAATGAAAGTTTATCATTCACATGAATTTTCATGGCTTTAGCTTTAGTCGTTCGTGAAAAACCTTATTCGAAAGACCATACAAATCATTATTTTCCAGCGTCAAATTTTCGAAAAAAAGTTCGATAGATAAAGAACGATTGGTTAAACAGAAAAGTAATTATGCTCATTAGATTCCTCGTAAAAAGTTACACCAGAATCTGATGTTCAATTGCTATTTTGTTGAGATTTACGTTATCGCCGAGATGTTTATCGACAAATTTGGACCATAATTTCTTTTCAAAAAAAATTTATTTCGTGGAATATGGTGCATAACTTTGCCAATATTAAAGAGAAAAGTCTAAAACTTGTTTCATTGAATTTAGCGTTCAATTTTCTATGTACCTGCTGATAAGAAATAAATCGTTAATATTCTATTGGTAGTCAGTATTCAAATTTGAAGTTAAGGATGTGGTGTGCCGAACTTCTGCAGTATGGTTTTTTTCGAATGCGACTATTTCACGAACAAAGGCGAAAATGAAAAATCTACTCCACTAGAGCACTTGCAAATTGGATGGGCTTTCCATCGATGTATAGTACTCCCCTGGATCTACAATACTCAGTTAGTAATCCGTAAAATGCGTCCAAGTTTTGAAAATTTTCGGACGAAAAATTGAATTTTTGACTTTCCTTCCAAGTTCTATAATGTTGACCCGATTAGACTATGTAAGTGTTAGATATCAATGGTAAGCGCTTTTGAAACCGCATCTGATGCTGCAACATTTTTTGGTCTTCGATTCGTGCATCACGAGAAACGGCATCAAGATTGGCGAATTTTTTCATCAGGGTGCCACTCACGTCATTTCCGCCACTTGGATGAGGGATGGCGTAGCACACTTACCGACTGGTTATGGTAGGTGGTGACGTGCACTGGCGTAGCCAGGATTTTTTTCGTCGGGTGCTCAACATTTTTTTAGCTGAAATATGTTAATCATTTTTAACAAATGATCAACTATAACAAGGCACAACAAATTTGAGAAATTTTCCAACACGAAGTAACATTTCTGTGGTTACGATTACACTTATCCAATTTTATTTATTTCTTAGTCCGCGCTGGAAAAATTTTCGGATTCTTACTTTCTAAAACTTTGGAAAATGAACCTTCACAACGTTGAGAAATAAACTGAAATGAAAGTGATTTAGTGTAATTTGTTCCTCTCTCCCGCGCGAAGCGCCGAAAAAATTTTCAAGTTTTTATATCTTAAAACGCTTAAAAAGGAATATCTGCAACAAATATGTATTCCTGAATAGAAGTTCAAAATCGCATTGTAGAACAGTTTTTTGTCCATTGTGAAAAAATCTGCGCTTTCATAACATGAATTCATGTGATGCTGCATCACTGTTGCTGACATTTGAGTGAGGGTCTGTGAGACTGGATACTCTTCTAACGTCTGCAGCTTTAAACTAACTGATTTCTCTTGAACCAAAAACTGAGGCAAAAAATCCTAAATTGCATATAAATTCCACAGACGACATCTCTGTAGTCAGAGTAAAAAACTATGGACTGGATTCAAATTATCGTTCTCTCCGGCGCGAAGCGCCGTGAAATTTTTTGGAGTTTTGTACTCTAGGACGTTGGTAAATGAATATTTTTAAGACTTATTCCATGGCTAAGGTTTAAGTTTTAAGTCTAGAACGATGTTCAGACTAGAGCAATGAGATGATGTTCTTAATCAGCTAACGAATGAGAAAATCAGCTTGAAAAGAATTTTGATATTACAGTGCTGAAAAATAAATTCTGTGAACGGTTATTTTCTGAATAAGCAGTCTAATTTGTGATCAATTAAACCCTTTTTTATACGATAACAGAATGTAGAAATCATATTGAAAGCACGTAAGTACAAGTCAAAAATCAAACTAGCAACCAAAAATTTAAATTCTTTAAATCATAATTTTTGTCAAATAGATGAAGATCATAGATTCAAATATCAAAAATTATCGACTAAACAATAAGGTGCGACATTCCAGATTGTAAACATAAGAACTGCATTGAAAATCTGTATGTTATGAAAATTGATTTCTGCGCAAAACGTCCTAAAAAATTTGTGCAGGAGCTCCAAAAACTGTGCTCAGGGCACAAAAACATGGTTTTTGGCACAAAAGATTTGGAATAATACAAAAAATTTAGGGCTTTGTGCCAATTGGCACAAATTTTTTGACTGGTAGAAGGCTGAATTTCCTTGATTTTCAGTTATTTTAGGGGCTGAAAACGCAAAATTTTCTCGGCGCTTGGCGCCGAGTCAATATAATAATTGGTTAGTTACTTTCATTTGTGTAGAACATGAGAGAATTGCATTCGAATAATAGTATATTTGTATGATCACAACAAACTTTGAGATTGTCAATGACTGCAAAATGAATAGGAATGGTTAACTTCCACTGTTCCCTCAGTGTGATTGGAAACCGAAATTTGAATTTTTGGTAATTGATTCGAACAGAAAAATTGACATTGTTGGCATAATTTTTCAACCGCAAATCTAAGAGACGCGACCTTCGGCTTAGTTTATCTTTAGGAGGAAGCAATTATGGACATCTTTAATTTATCAACATCGGTGTTAAGAAAAAATTCGTAGCCGAAAACTAAAGAAAAATAAAACGCCTGAAAATATTTAAAAATATCTTCTCTCAGCATCCGATTTCTTTTCGAATCATATAGAGTTATTCCTATTTGGAATGAACTTCCTGAATCGATAATAACATCTAAAAATAGTAAAATTTCTCGCTTCAAAATGGATAAGTTCAATTTAGGTCAACTGTAAGGGCTGTATGCCTTTTTGACCAAGCACAGCATATTCGTTATTGTATTGCATATTTATTCTGTATTTAACTAACTTATTTGTTTATTTTATTATATCTTCCTAACATTGCTTAATGCCGTTGCGAATAAAATCATCATCAACATCATCATTATCATCATCATATAAACTGCTTTCTCGATCAGTTTTTCTTATCGCACTTGACGTGCTTAGACAAAATAGAGTTGGCACAATTTTTATGTACAAATCAGTGTGGCGAAAGTATCTTTAGTTAAGGTAAAGTGGGGTGACTTTGATCAGAGTATGGCATTTGATAATTATTTGAGATCAGAAGGTCACAGGGTTGGGAAAAAAATCATTTTCAAAATTTCGAATTTGAGTTTTTTAGGGTTTTTTTTGGGTTTTTATGGGTTTTCCGGGGTTTAATCAAGATTTTTTTATTTCACAATTGTGGATCCGAATTAAGTATGAAAGAAGAGCAAATGCTTCATAATGCAAAAAATTTTCATATCATTTTTCTTGATTTTAAGCAAAAATACAGATTCCTTATCATAACAAATAAAATCATATACTAATGTATACCTTCAAAAAAATTTTTGGCATTGAATTTTATGAAGACTTGCTTTTCGACTGATGCAGATGGCAATCGATTATGCAACTTGCTGTGAACAAAGCCGAATGTTGAAAAATTACGCTCTGATAACGCAATGGACACCAAAATGGAAAACGCGTGATTATAACATGACAAAAATAATTTCACTTGCTCGCCATTAATAGTCTTAAAAAACGTACTTTCAAGGCAATTTTTTGAAACGAGAGTCACGTTTTGCCTTCCGTCAACCCGCAGCTCTCCAGCATACCTGTAAGACCTCCGACCAATTGGGGGGGGGGGGATAAAAAAAAGTCGAAATTTTTCCCAAAAAGGCAAACATACACTTTTTGGCAAATTTTTTTAATTTTTTTCAAACTGGGGGTGAGGTTGGGGCGGGGGGGAATGATTTTGGGTACTGGGTTGGCCAAGTTGGGGGGGGGGGGTCCCCCAAGTACAGGTATGCTCTCCAGCATTTTGTGACGAAACCACCGTTTTTTTCATCAAATGGGGTCTTTTTTGAGGAAAAAAATTTCGAAATGAGGAAAAAAATTTTGGGTATGGTTCTCATTGAGGAAAAAATTTTGGGGAATTCCAAACCGAAAAGATGCGTTTCGGTGGACTTAAAAGGGTCAAAATCTCAAAATTTTCCGGCGCTTCGCGCCGGTCACGGGTACAATCTTGACTGTTTTCTAGCAGGCGCGGCCATTAGCATATCTACTTCGACTTACTAATTAATGCTCAACAGTTTCTATGAATCAAGTTAGCTCGTTTCATTTTCTAATCGTTAACAGTCAATTATATCGCCCAATATTGAGATTTTTCATCAATTTTCTCAATTTTTTCTCTCGATGTTTGGAATTTTTTAAACGTCTGCAACCTGAACTTTTGCGTTTATTGAAGATAGAAATTGAAGACATCATTCTAGACTGCGATTTTAGAACTCCTATTAATGAATATCTGTTGGAGAGATATATTTTCCAGCGTTTTAGAATATAAAAACTGAAAAATTTTCCCGGCGCTTCGCGCCGGAATGGGAAACAAATTATACTTCATGAGTCGGATTTTAATTTATTTCCCAACGTTGTGAAGTTTCAATTTCCAGCGTTGTAGAAAGTGAAAATCCAAAAAATTTTCCGGCGCTCTGCGCCGGACCAAGAACTAAATAAAATTAGATGATTCTAATGAGAGCCATAGAAATGTTAATAGCGGATAAATTCCTGAGAACTCTATGGTTATTCGTTAACATGCTTCACCCGCTCCTGTAGAACACCAATATATTCTTCATGAGCTCATTTTGGCAAATATAACTAGAATTTTCTCAATTTTTTTCTCATTTTTGCAGGTTTCTGACTCCAAATACAACAAAATGCATGGGCATGCTCCTAAAATGCATAAAAAAGCATCCGTAGCCACATTATAAGCGTTTTTAAAAATGTGGAAAATTTTTGGAAAATGAGGAAAAAAATTTTGGGTCCGGTTCTCATGTGGAAAAAATCTTCGAGGAAAAAAAACGGTGGACGAAACGTACATTTTTTATTATCTTCACTTGCCAAGATCATTTATTCATTGAGTTGCTTGTAAATTGTGACTTTGCAGGGTGAACAAAGTTTGATGTTTCTTTCTTCAACATTCATACTGCTTACAACCATTCAATCAGAATACATGGTTGGTGGTATATTTTTAACCCATTTTTGAACCCAAAAAGCCGTCAGCTGCCTCTTTCTCCAGTGGGTCTGCTGTCTCCCTCAAAATTTTAGGGCTGCTCAAGTCATCTCACCAAATGCTGATGGCTGTGAGCAGACTTTAGCAGTTACAAGTAATGCTGTGTATTGCTCACTAGCACTGCTCATAAGTGCTCATGACTCATGAGCAGTAAAATCTGCCTAATATTCACTATTCAGATAATCTACTAAATCAAATCAACTTCAGCCATGACAATTCAAACGTAAGTTAAATTTATTGAATATGAATCTTTAGCTTTTCGATTAGAATAAGTCAGCTCAACAGAACAGTCATATGAACCAAATCGAATGAAGCTAAGAAGTCTCCTGAATTGAAAATTTACGATAGCATTTGATTTTTCTGTTGTGTGATCTCATCTCAACTCTGTTGTCATGTCAGTGTCAGAAAAGACTGCATTGCAGTTACTAAAGTTGGCTCAACTTTCATTTTGATTGTTAAATCTGGAAGAAACTTTATTCCTGAAAAAAATTAATTTTTTTCTTAAAAAACTCAAAAACCCAGAAATGTCCAATTTTACAACCCAAAAACCCATCAATCCAAAAACCCAATGCCCACCAACCGTGGCAGGTCATTTTTGCTGTGTAGACAACATCTGCTGTGAGGTTGTCTACACAACAAAAATGACCTGCTGATCTCAAATAGTTATCAAATGCACTGTTTTTTTCCCCCAAATCGTGCTTTTTCGGGAAAAAAAATTCGGAAAGGGGAAAAAAATTTTGGGCTCTTTCCCCATTTGGGGAAGAAAATTTTGGGGATCGGATACAGAAAAGATGCATTTTGGTGCATTTTAGAATGTCATAATCTCAAAATTTTCCGGCGCTTCGCGCCGTTTATTACTTTAATAATCTTTATTATGCATTACTTAGCTCAGGCGCGGCTTTTAGCACGTCTACCTTCATTTATCATATAATCTATAATAGTTTTCATCATCTTGAACATATTATCTCATGTTTTCATTGGTAATCCTCAATATTTTATCATGATATTTAATGAAGATTCGCATTTTTTCCTTTTGAGAAAGATCAGTACGTCAAGTCTCTAAGCTTTTTGATGCGATTATTTCTTTTCTAACGTAAAATCAATTCAAACGCTTCATGGAAATATCTTTCCGAAATTTATACCCTGCATACTCATATATTTTCGACCAAGCATGAGAGTTTACAAATAAATTATACTGGTTTTAAAATTTTTCAAGTAAAATTCTAGAAATTACGACTTTTGAACACAAAATTCAAATCTAATTCTTAAAATAAATGTTCGGAAAATTGATTTTCCAGCGTCGCAGAATATCAATACCAAAAAAATTTTTCCGGCGCTTCGCGCCGGAAAGATTAACATCCATTTTGGGTTCTCACTTGTCAACTTAGAGAACCTAACCATCGATTTCTCATGTAATTCTCAAAGTCATTATGCTTTTGGATAGTTTGCTTGAAAATTTGTTCCAATGCTTGTAGATTAAACTTTGAACTCGAAAATTTCAATTTTTTTCTTCAATTTTAATGAATTAACGGGTCTAAAAACACCAGAAGGCTTTAAAAAGCTCAAAAACACCTAAATAAAGCGTCTGTGAGCATTTTTAAGCGAAAAAAACGAGTTCGGGAAAATGGGGAAAAAAATTTTGACCCCTTTCCCCATTTGGGGAAAAGGCCCGGGGGGAAAAAAAACAGTGATCAAATGCCATACTCTGATCAAAGTCACTTCACTTTACCTTATGTTTTTATCAAACTTTTGGCATAAAAATTTTTAGAGGTTTTCAGTATGTTTTTAGGCTGGAAAAAATTTTATGTGCCATTGGCACAAATTTTTTTAGCCCTTTGTGTCAATTGGCATAAATGTCCGTGCACAAAAAAACGCTGGGCTTTACGCTGTGACGCTTCTTGTCTTGTAAAACGGACAACGAGACTTACAGTAAATGTAGATATATGTAAGAAAAAAATGCAGACGTTCAAGCCTGCTTACTAGATTACCCTCATCATGGAGCCGATTTGCACAAATTATTACTTCAAACTATAAGTAGAATTATTTATTTACACTTAAAAAGGTATCACGTAAACTATTAGCATTATTTACTAAGTTTTCTAGGAAAATTTTAAAGTGATCGATTTGCCTTTGTTTGGCCGAACATGCTTCACAGTTTTTGCCGCCATTGAATATTTGGCCCGTATTTTTAGACGACGACAAGACTGTAGCGATCATATGATCTGATAATCTATGATACCTGTATAAATGATCTTTCACCAAATTGAGATCATTATGCGTGAGGCTACACAAAGGGCACGCATGTTGATCGTTTCCTGGAGAAATTTTTGGTACTGAATTATAGTATTCATAATGATTCGATGCGGCGAGGTCACAAGCAAACTTTTATTTAAAATTATGGAAGGCTTGTTGACTCTATCAAATAAATTTCTCCTTCACGAAAAAAACACCTTGATGATTACTTTTTTCAAATATTTCGAGATTATTGAAATTGACTTCTCGATCTCTAGTAACGCCGCGTTTGCCGAAACTCCGACCGCTGCATCGATCATTTTAAAATGAATGGAGTATAATAGTAAAGCTTGTTATTGAAATGAACAAAGAAAATTTCTCGTCCATGAGCTCTGAGGAGAACAGCTGAAAATTTGCTCCCATAGCCTCGGTGAATGACTGAAATTTCTCGATTAAACATTCAGATCTCAAACACAGTTTTAGCCAAATCAATAATGCATAAGCATCGTGGTCTGTCTGTAATTTTGGTGTTCCTACTGTCATTGGAAAATTATTTTTCTACATTAAAGCTTTACATTCCGGAAAAAATGACGTGTCAAATTGACTGCTGAGCGCCCTCAAGAATTTCAATGATTTAGGAATATAATCCATTTGGAATACTGCCCTTAAAAGCGTTGCAAAGGAATATTCAAACATAGGCCCAATAATTACTTCCCAATGAACTAAACTGTTCTATTTCTGCGTCGCAATGTCTATCCACACCGTTGCTGATGTCACTCGTTCGTAAATTTTCCTGTTTTCGAGAAAATATGATATTATTAAACGCAGAACTATAAAAATGACTAAGATTTCAAAGAAATGCATAAACGTTCTCAATCCTGCTTGGACTTCAAGTTTGACGTCAGCAAATTGGCCAAATTTCACCCACCGAAACAGTGTCGTTAATCAGTGGAGATATTTTGCACGCATTCGATACTGATAAAATAGAGGTCGATTCTTCTTCAGTTCCGGAACATTCGGCGGTAATCGCCGCTGTGCACTAAAACAAAACGGCCAATAAATGAAACAAAAATACGAAAAAATATCAAAAAATTCGTAAAATTATCCAAAACTACTCAGCAACGAAAATATTTACAAGAAGTCGACCTTACAGTTTCGGAGTATCCAGTAAATTATACACTGGGATTTTTACTTTTAAAAATTTGGGAAGGAATCAACGCAAAAATTCCAATCTAATAAACAAATTTTACGTACTTATTTTGAGATTTTCGTATTTGAATTTCAACAGAGAATTTAAGCTTTTCTAGTTTCAGGCCATACATGCACATGTGGGAGTGAGGGGGGGGGGTAAACCCTCATACCTGATACCTTGGTCACCCCCCTAGTAAAAAAAAATCGTCAAACACCCCTACCTGAACTTTTTCCAACACAGCATTTTTCATTATTTTTGTGCATATTTTGTATGAAAAACAGGCTTGCAGAACTTTTTTTGTTTTTTTGCTCACCCACTCCCCCACCTCGCAGGGAAAAAGTCTATGGACCCTCCCCCTTGGAAAATTCTTGCCGTGCATGTCTGTTTCAGGCGCTTCGTCAGGAACATTTCCAAGAGAAACGGTTCGATACATTTCGTAGAGAATTCAAAATTTTGCCCAAAATCTGTAGAAAAATTTGAGTCATTGAAAACTTGAAAATTTCACATCGAAATGCAAGCAAAAACGCACATTTTGCGAAACTCATTCTGTGATGTTTCATTGAGGCACCATTTTTCCTAGATTAGTTGATGCGGTAAATTTGCACGAAGCTCGAGCCTTAATAGCGAAAATAGACTTCATACTCAGAATAGGGGAAAACATTTTCTTCAGTGATTGAATTTCCGCTGAAGGGTATAACACTTTTCATGTTCCGAAAAATTTACGAATTTCTGTAATAGTTACTTTCTTATATATTGTGAAATTTTCAAACTTTTGGATTATTTATCGGGAATATATCTGATTAATTTTCTTGAATGAACAAGTATAGGAAAAGTGAAAATTCAGAACACAGAGAAACAGGAGTTTTCATCGAAAAAGTTGTTCAAATTTTCGCAAAACCATTAAATTGGTTTCAATGATCCACTGAAATTGTACTGTCATCGTCTTACCAAATCTGTCGTCGCATCATGGTCGATAACCATATGAATATCGAATTCTCGGGCGTTGATTTGTTTACCGCATTTTAGGCAGCGTTTTTTCGTCTGGTTCTTAAATTTGTTAGACAAACGATATTTAAAGATGAAAAATAAGTTTTAATATTACCTGAACGCCGAGGCCACATTTTTCCAAATGATAATATAATCCTTGGGCTGACGTGTACTGACGCGAACAGTGGGGACATTGGACACAATTCAGGTCGTTTTGGGCGTATTTTTCGAATACCTTGCGTAAAACTCGTAGGCGAATTTTTGATTCTAACTGATTCCATTTGTCGAGTTTATTCTAAAGATGAAGAAAAAAAAGATACAAAAAGTTGAGGAGAAGCTCGTTGAACCAAAAATGAATCATTATTTGTGATGTCGGAACTCTTCGACATTCCAAAGTCGCGAAATTTTTCACAAAAATTAAAATTAAGGCCAAAGTACGAAGTTTGAATATTTTGGACGAAAAACTCCTAAAATAATTACTTCAAAAGATTCAAAGATTTCGCAGGCTCTATTCATTGTCATTTTCCGGGGATATTTATCATTATCCGATTTTTCACCGTCAACTAAAAATCGCGGCGTCAACGACGCTAACTTCTGAATGTAATTGTATTCTGGTGGTCGAAAAGGCGAAGAATCTGTTTTTTTGTTTGAATTATCGCCCACTTTTGACGTAGCAGAAAATGCATCTTGGTCGATTTTGGAAAATTGATGATTATTTAAAGCACCGAACGACAACAACGACGACGACGGTTTTTCGGCAACTATGGATTCTAAATCCACTTGGATTACTGTTGATTCAGATGATTTTGGCATATCTAGAGCCATTATTTCAGGCTGAATAAGACATAAAAGATTTAATCATGCTGCGTCATTTTTCTACGCAAAAATGAAAAATAAGAAACGAAAATAAAAACAACGGGAGAGTTATTACATGTTATTTTTGACGTGAAAATCTAAATTCAATATTCAATAATTGAAAAATTACATTTTCGAGCGATTTATTGGTACCCATACACCATAACTTTATATAAAAATTCGCTTCAGTGTGAGAAGAATCTTTTTTTATTACGAAAATTTTCGTTGTTTCTCCTAATTTTTTGTTGTGAAATTTTATATCTCTCCGCTTCATGAACGATGGAAGCAAAATTTTCAGACGTTTTTCCGTCAAACTGACCGAAAAATCCGATGGCAGAAAACAGTGACTATTGTGGTGCGACTGCACAACAGTATGAGTCAAAAGACGGTCTTTGGCACGACAAAAAATTGAAATTGCATAAAAAATTTGGGCATTGATGCCAAAGGGCACAAATTATTTGACCGCCAAAGGCTCATTTGCCGAGTTTTTTGGCATTTTAGGGGCTGTAAACGTAAAATTTTCTCCGCGCATAGCGCCGACTCAATGAATATGATTATCAACTACTTTTATCTAAACGCAAGCAAATTTCCGTGGAATTGTATATTTGTATTACCGCAGAAAATTTATATTGTCACTGACTGATAAGGAAATTTTTGACTTCGTCTATGCAATTCCAGATATTTGCATTTTTGTTACAAAGACATTCGTAGCCGGAAATGGATTGAGAATATAAATTTTCTGAACAATCCTACACGAATATGCGAATTCTTTTAGCATTTTATTTCGTTCAGAGGCGTAAACCATTTTCTCTGGCATTTTTTATCTCACTGGCGTGGACGATGAAGTGCGGTAAATGTAGCTAAATTACACATTTACCAAATTTTTGGCCAAACACTTTTTCCTAGTCCTTGGTAATGTTTTTAGCGAGAAAATTGTTTCTGTGTATTGACAAATTCTTTTCATCTCTTGTGCCAATTGGCACAGATGTCCGTGCCGCTGCTGAGCTGTATTCACCGTCTTTTTCCTGAAAATCACGTATTTTGAGACACAAAATTTTGGGCACAGTTCTCAATGAGGAAAAATTTTTTAGAAGTTGGAGACAGAAAAGATAGATTTCACTAAACTTTAGAAGGTCCAAATCTCTTTTTAGAAGTGTCATACTGGGCATGCTGATTTGAAGGACATGAGTCAATGGGTACTTCTATCAAAAATGACTGATATTGCATAATCCACAATTTTGAAAGTGTACTGCTTAGTAGACTTTGATGTGTCAAATTTGAAAACTTGACAACTGAAGAGCGTCACTGTTGTTTTGCCGTACGAGACAAACATTTTTTGGCTCTGTAAACAGACTTTTTTAAAATCTTTGTACAAAGTACAAAAAATGTTTGAAGACATTACCTGTTCAGAAAACGTTACTTCAGGCCTTAAAATCAGAAACCGGTAAAAGTTTTTCTGCGCTTCGGGGTGAATTCCATTTTATAATTCTTCGGATTAGACTGTCCACTGTTTTTCCCAAATCTTACTTTTTGAACAAAAATCTTCGGAAATAGGAAAATGTTGCGTTTAAAATTTAAAAATTAAATTGCTGCAGTTTAAACTTACACATAGACGTCTGAGATGTGTCCAAATTTTTGCTTTTCAAATCTATCTGTGAGCTAACTTCAGCAAATGGGTTTTATTATATATATATATTAAGTAGGGAAAAATCGTAAACAAAAATTTTGCTCAATTTAAAAACAAATTCCTCAAAAATGGTCGATGAGTGAGCATACCTGTAAGAGGTTCGACCAGTTGGAGGGGGGGGGGGGCTAAATCCGAAATTTGGGGGGGGGGGGGGGGGTCGAAAAAAGTCGAAAATTTTCCCCAAAAACACTTTTTTGCATACCTGTACTGGGGGGAGACCCTCCCCCAACTTGTCCAACTAAATATACACCTAACCCCTCCCCAGTTTGGAAAAAATTAAAAAAATTTGCAAAAAATTTATGTTTTTTAGCCTTTTTAGGGAAAAATTTCGACTTTTTTTGGGAAAAAATTTCGACTCAGTGTTTTTTTTTGTGCCAAAACATGGTTTTTGGCACAAAAAAAATTGGAATGGCACAAAATTTTTTGAGCGTTTGTGCCAATTGGCACAAAATTTTTGCCTGGTCAAACATTAAATTTCCTTGACTTTTAGACGTTTTAGGCGCTGAAAATGCCGAAAATTTTCGGCGCTTCGCGCCGAATTCAATGAATATAATATTTCCTACTCGTATATTAGACACGAACGCGAGCGATTTCTCTTCGAAACAGTGTATTAGAGTATCGTTACAGGCTGCAGCAAATTTTACAGGCTGTTAATGACCGATGAATGAAAAAAAATTCTGAATATTCTCTGTTCATTCAGTTAGATTCGGATTTAGAAGTGAAATCTTTAATTTTTGTGTTTGATTGATTCTAATAGAAAAATAGAAATCGTTAATACAGTTTTTCGACCGAAAATTTTCACAATTTTAGACTTTATTCTCTCTAGTCTTTACATTATATAAGGTCTAAAGTGCGGGTGACTTTGATCAGGGGCGACTTGATCAGAGTATGGGCG